>VDFB02173253.1:44140-249216 GCA_007258455.2 Sequoia sempervirens | reverse complement strand
TATAAATCAAACATATATATAATTATAATTCTATATAAATTTTCACAGTTTATCCAAAATATCTCCTTTTACAATCTTCTTAAAATTTTGATTGTATTTTATAGCAAAATCTTTAAATACGGTCATATGGCCATCAAATTTAAGTTCTCATTTAAAAACATATGTATATTAATATTAAAATTAGGGTGTTCGACCGAACATTCTTGGAATGTTTGGTCGAACCCATTTAATAAAGTTTTTTTAATTGCATGTTATGGTGGTTCAGTCTAACTATGGTTCGGTCGAACCCTAGTTCAACCGAACCTTTCCAAGATGTTCGACCGAACACATATTCGCTCCAACCTCTTTTTCACCCGCTTCCGGCACCAGGATTGCTGGAAAATTTTATGTCCAAGAGGAGATCGCATTTCAGAACAAAACAGTTATCTCAAAACTCAACTAGTATCGCACTTCAAAACGAAGCACCAACTACTATAATTTTAGTATGTTTTGATTAGTATTATTCATCTGCTTTTTTAGTTTTATTAAATATAGGTTTTTTCAATCGAAACAAAAATCCCTATTCCGCACAAGTGGAAAATAGAAGATTATCAAAAAATAAAAATTTGGTAAAATATGAAAAACGATATTGGAGTCCTTGATCCAAATGAAAAAAATAAAAATGTAATTTTCGATACATACAAGAAAAGTTATGCATTATAATGGCCTATATGTCCAATTGTCATTTGATTGACTTCCTCAAATCCTTGATTAAAGAAAATAATTCAATAAAAAACTATTCAACTGGCGGAAGCACTAGACATCGAAAGTTAGAAAATTCCAAATGAGGCACTAATTTTATCCTTCATGGAAAGTTATATGCACGCGGCGCCACTTGTTAAAATGTTGTTTTTGAAAACCAATTTTTGTGGGAGATGGAAAAGAAGTAATCTCTGATTCCAAAAAAATTGAAAAAAATATTTTATGAAATCTACAGAGCAAAATATGAGAAGCACTACTTACATCATCTTCAAATTCCTTACGGTTTAATCTCTATAGCGCCCATCGTGGAGATTGTGTTAAAAAAATACCATTAGGGCTTAAAAAGTGTAAACTACTATTGTGGGATCACCCAGATAGAAACAAATTTTGAATAGTTTTAGTGAATGATTGTGTTTTGAATTCGATTAGTTTGTGATTTCAATTCTCTAATATAATATGTTTCATTGCATGTACGATCTTGTTATTTCATTTGCACATTTTACTTCACACAAAAATGATTTACGAAATATGTAATTTATAGAATTTCAAATAGTTTTATGTACATTGAATTAGTTAATTTGATGCATGTGGAAATGATAATTTCATTGTGATCATAGCAACACAGATATCAATGAGTTCCAACTGACTTGTCATTTCAAATTTCATTGTTTTAGGTAGCTGCATTGAGAAATTGAATGTAGTAACTAGTTGATGGAAAAAATAGTTAAAAGAAGAAAGCATGAAAATATTAGAAAGAGATATTGTTTAATATGAAAGAGAGGCAAGATACAAAAAAATATTAAAAATGTTCTTTCAAGTGCTTTTGACAAGGTATCAAGGGAAGGAACTTGTGTGCTTACACCAAAGAGATCAATACTTGAAGAAAAAGAACATTCTAAATTAAAGTTGTTTAATTTTAAAGGTAATCAGTGAAACGAAGAGAAAAGATAGAAAATTATGAATCTAATATGATTGAAGAACTAGATGTCCCAAAAAAAAAACATTGCATATTGATGAAATATTACATCTTTTACATTGATTGATTTTTCACTTATCTAGACCTAATTTTCATTTAACATATTGAAGAGTGGTCAGACTGCATTTGTGGGAGACAATATTAGTTGCATTGTTAATGATAGTGAACAAAGAACTCAACATTTATGAATTATGGTGTTAATTCCTTAACTGAACAACAGGAATCAATCTATAAAAGTAGACAATAGATATAAACAATGCTAGAAAGATAATGTAAAAGATATAGGAAATAACAACTGCTTCTCTTTTTGAAAGATTTTATCATCAAGTAATCCGTGCAAATGAATAAACAACACAAATAATATTTTGCTTGACAATCTTAAAACTTGACACCATAATACATTAATGACGACTGCGGTTCAATCCATTGGAAATAACTAAAAATGTCACAAAATGTTTCCAACAATAACAAAACACTACCAATTGATGAAATGATTTTGATAGATTGAAGTGCACTTGGCATGGATGCGTGGAGAGAAAATATTAGATCCATGCTTAGTTGTGGCTAGCAAGAAAGTCAAAATTAATGAATTATCCAGTGTTAAGTCTGTAACTCAACGACGGACACTGACCCATAAAGGAACTTAAAGGAAGGGAAGAATAGACATCAACACATAAAATGCAGAGAACAAAAAATGATAGACATTAACCCATAAAACACAGAGAACAACAAACAATAGATATTAACCGACAAAATGCAAAGATGTAGAAAACTATAAAATGATACTGTAAAAGATATAAGAACTTACAAATGCCTTGTTTCTTGTTTCCAATATGATAGACATAAACCCTACTAGCAGACACAGATTTCATCCTCATCAACCTTTCTAAAAAATTTCATAAAAAAATGCAAAAAATGAGTGTGTAAAAGATATGCGAGCTTACAAATGCCTCCTTTTTGGCTTCCAATATGATAGATATAAACCCTCTACTGAAGGATGTGGGCTTACACCTGTGCTCCTGCCAATCTCACTTGTTAGATCCTCTGTAGGTGGCCCTTGGTAGACAACTATGTCCCTCTCATCCATTGTTGGGGCATCTACCTACTTCTCCTATTGTCCCCACACCTCTTCCTAGACCCCCTCATCCTTCGTTTCCTCCTATTGTGTTGTCTCCTCCTCACCCCTTAGTCTACCTCCTCTCCTCCTCCTTGAATCACACAACTAGAAGAATAGGATCCACTATCGTGATCCTCATAAGTCTACTCTCCTACCACCATGTGGTGTATCACATTATCATGCTCGCATCATTGGGGCCCTCTCTCCATGTCCATGTTGTAATTGGTAGCTACTCCCACATCTATCATGCATACTCTATGGGAATCTATTGTCTCCATATCGCTCTCAACTCTTAGTTGATCAGCCAAAACATCTGAGGCCCTGTAGGGATGTCCTACTAGATACCATACTAGTGTGCTACCTGATCTAGCCTATGTAGGTATACAATGAAGGGATCCCTCCCTATCAGATAGCATCTAGAAAAAAATATTCCATGTATAGTTTGTCCTCCACTCTCCAGGACTAAAACTATTGATCAACATAAGGTTTCCATACAATGTCCTCCTCTCAGATCATCCAACAAACGATGCTAGTACTCCAAGTTCCCTACTTGACTATAGTGGAGAATCCATCCATGCTCTCGAGCATACCAATAGGATATTGGGAGGGAGTCATATCTCTCTCCTAATATGAAGATATCTAGTTGCATGACTCTGATGTGCTCCCACACCTACACCTATAGTAGTGTGACATGGGTCACACTCAATGCTCATTTGTAGCACACAACGTGCATGTCTCTATATAGTTGCACCAACACGAAAGGTCCCCAAGAAAAAACTCCATCCCTCCTCTCCATAATGTGCCTCACAATCTCAAGCATCTTGAGACTGTAAAACCTCCCACTCTTGTTGGGGAGGAGGATCTCCCTAATCAATCCACATAAGTACATTGGTAGTGGTACTACAACTCCCACACAGGCATCTATGTCTAGCTCCATCCCTCAGTAGGGAACCTCTGTAGTACCAAATATTGCTTGTAGGCTCTTCTCAAGTGGTTAGCTTGACATGGAACTCAACAGGTGCCCTCTAATTGGAAGTATCAATATGGACCACACATTCTCTAATGTCACAATCATCTCCACTATGGGGAGGTGGAAGGTGGAGGTCTTGGAGCTCCATTGGTCCATCAATGTTGTCAATAGTGGTCTATGTGCTTGGATGTTGGGATATCCTAGTATAAGAAGTAGGCTTGCCTGCTCTAAAGCTGCATGGTCCTTGGACATCATTGCCCCTAGTGTCACCTCCAAAATGGATGAATGTCTCTCCTAGGTCCATAAGGACTCTATACTCTACATTCATATCAACCATTTTGTCAGTCCTTTCTTGCCATTTCCCTTTTCCGCTTGCCTTTTTAGCCTTGGCTGAATTTCGCAAATTCGCCTCTATGCAAAGAAAATTCTCCTCCTCCCCCTTTCTTGTGTATTCACCTATATGGTTTGCACATTCACCCCTATGTTTCCCTATTGAGGGGTTCACCTATTCAACAGTCATGTTCACCTCTTTCTTTCTCGAGCATGCATTTCCCCTTTTTATCCCAGAGGTGAACTTGCATTTGCCCCATTTCTTGATGGGTGGACTCCTATTTTCCTATTTGTCCAACAAGCAAAAACAATTTTTCCTTTGTAGCCCTCTTTTCTCGAAGGGTGAACTCACATCCACCCTTCTATCCTATGGGAAATTTAATCACCTCTTCCTCGTACATCTGCCCCTATGGAGTGGTGCATTTTCCCTTCCCCCTTTTATGTGATTTCACAATTTCCTATTCCTTTGCCCATTTTCCCCTGCATAAGTAGGTTTGCTCATCCTGGAGAAGGGTGATTTCACAATCACCCCTCTCAGAGCGCGTCCACCCCTACAAAAGTGAACCCACCTATTCCCTCACCCATTAGCTGAAATGATGAATGCATTTTGATAGAAGGGCGAATCTACCCTTCCGTGGTGATTCTTTTTTACCTAATCTACCTAGCCTGGAATTGAAAACATGTGCAAAAATTGAAATTAAATCACAAAGGAGGTTTCAAATCTTACATGTTGGGGTACTACTCAAAGGTGATAGAAGTCACACACCTAATCCACTCGGTGGATCATCTCTCTATCATCCTCTATGTCACTCACCTCATCGACTCTCGCTTTCTCTTATCAAATCTGTTGGTGACACATGTGCAAATTAAAACTAGGTGAATAGTAAATTTTCAAAATTACTATTTATAGTTTTTTCAATTTTTCCCCTAATTAGCCTTCTTACTTTTAGGTAATTCTTTACCCTTTATTTAACTTTTTAAAATCCTTCTACCCCCTTTCTTCCGCAAGCCACCATTTGCATGTTGTATGCCCATTTTCCTTCAATCAAAAGCCATTTTTGTATGGTTTTTCATCCTCTATCGTGTGGTAGCCTCCATTTCTCCATATTGAGAAGTCACTCAGGGTCCCTTTTCTTCCCCATCCACCCTCTCGAGGGGGCATACCCTTCCATATTTTTGCATTCTTTTTTCCTATACATTTCCTTGCAATACCAAGGCATCTCCTAAAGTCCTTTTCTTCTATCAAGTCATATACACTTTATTTTTCTTTCAAACATTGTTATTCTAAAAGTATTTCAAAGAGGGGAAAAATGTAGACACCTGAATTTGACCACCCCCATATGGTCAAATTTTCCCTTATATTCTTCTATTATGCATCCCTAGACCATATTAATTAAATAATTCACTTTTTGGTTAATATTTGTCTTATTCCTAATATCTCCTAAGGTGTTTGATTGATTAATTAAATACCTTACATTATTCTTCTCTAAATTAAAAATAAATAGTCAAATTTATTTAATTTAGTCACTTTTCCCAAATGAATTAAAATTAAATTTTAAATTCATTCTTTCTCTCTCCTTGTCCCATCCTACATAACCCTCTCCTAAACTAGATTAGTTTGATTAATCTGTGATTATGATGTGCATATTCCTAATCACAATTAGGGTCACATCCTCCATATCTTGCAACTTTCCCTTAATCCCCCATTAACCTACCTAATCCTTCATTTGTACAACCTAAATCAGTAATTAGACCTAACCTAATTGTCAAGCCATTTATTGCATATCCTAGTCAACCTTCATTAAAGCCTTCTACATTTGGAGAAGTTACCTCCACCTCCCAAGGAATTTAAAATTCCTTTTCATTTCCCTTATGCATCCTAGGTGGAATTTTTAATTCCACTTTATTTCCCCAACACCCTTGGAGGAATAAAGGACCAATTTAAAATTACTTCCCCCAATCCCAGGGTCAAATCTCCAAAATCAAGGGAGATTTTAGATGAATTTAAAATTCTTCTATTGTCATATCATCCCATAATATGGGTAGATCAGACAAGACTCTCCTTTTCCACCTCATCTCCACATCACTCTCCCATGCCCACCTCACTTTCCACATGTCCTCATGTGATGGCTTGTGAGGTCTCAAATCACTCTAGCCATTGATCTTCTCCTTTTGGATGAATCCTAGACATCCATTCATTTAGAGGGTATTTCCCTAAATATGGTGATTTTTGCCTCATTTTCATCAATCACACTTTAGCTAACTTTGAGCACTTACACTGCCAAGCATCGAACCTTCATTGTTACAACATTTTGAGCACCCCTTTTGCATCCAATCTAGTATCCAACCACACCAATTACATTATTCATAACATCACCATCATTTTGAGCTAGGTTGCATGCTATTTTTCCAACAAAAGAGCACACAAAATCATCTTCAAAGGGCCAACCAAAGGATACAATTCAATCAAGGTAAAATTGATATATTCTTTTGTCTTTGTTTGAATTAAGCTAGGCTAATCTTGAGTGTTTTTTTTGTGTTTCTTTCCTTGCATTTCATTTAGTTGTTTTGAATTTTTAGGACTAGATAACTTGCAAACGGTATACATAATTACATATTTTTGTGAAAGATAAAGAACAAAAATAGAATTTTAGAATCATATTTCCCTATGTTCCTTCACCTTTTCATAGTTAAGATGACAATCACCATATATATAATAGTAAAAATCTAGTTTATATGTCATTGTCATGCACTCCACAAATAGTGTTGTCCCTTAGGGGAAAAACTCAAGTATGTATGCAGAATGTGCCCTTATAAATACTAAGGACACATCATTACTGAGTATTGTAGTATTTCATGTTATCAAAAAATTTAGTAGTTTTATTTTTAGTTATTCCTTTAAAAGTGTTGATATATTTTACATTAAAGTTTGTTTTGCAATTGTTTGAAGGGTTTACATCTTTTCTTAATATATAAAATATTTAAATATTCTCATGGTATATTTCTCACAAGATTTTAAAGGGGTCTTTTCTCACAAATAGACAAGGGACATAAGTCTAGCATATTTCCTATAATTGATTTTCCTTGATAAAATGACAATAATTAGTTCATAAAAAATAACTTGATAGTATTATACCAATTATACATTTTAACACATTGAATATACATTGAGATACATCAATTATATTATTTTTAAGCATCACAAATATGAACTATTCAAAGTAATCAATTCATAAATAAAATTAAATACTACAATTATTATGAAACATTTCAATGTGATACTAAACATTATTTTATTGTATACATAATACATGTACAATAGTATATACATGAGGGGTAGTCTTGGCCACAAGAGGATCTTTCTTTTGGAGTGCTAACCCAAAATATTCCTCCATAGTTAAGTTATTCTTCCCAAGTGGCAACTCCCAATGAAATACATGGATCAATGACCCTTAATTATACTCCATAGCAATCCCCATCCTAGTGCTAGCACAAATATGTATTCCTGCATCAAAGGGTATGAGTTGAAAGTCACTACCATGTGGATCAATTTTGGAACCCACAAACCTATCAAGATTAAATTCTTGGGGGTTGTCCCATATTTTTGGGTCTCTTGCAATTCCCCAAATATTGAACATGAGGCGTGTTTCCTTAGGTATGTAGTAGCCACCAACTTGGCAAGCCTCTGTAGAAACTCATGGAAGGCTATGAGGAGTGGAAGGATGTTTACGAAAGCCTTCCTCGTAAATGGCCACTAAGTAGGGAAGCTTTGTAATTTTTGATACTTGGAGATGCCTATCTTTACCATCTCATCCTTGGCATGTTCTAGAAGTTTGGGATTTTGGATAAGCTCAACAAGTGTACATTATGTCACACTACTTGATGTATCAGTACTAGTGAACATATCTTAGGGAGCTTTAGCATTTGATTTGAGGTTGTTCGGGTAAGTCTAGAGTGAGTTGTGAGCATTTCATTAGGGTTTTGTATTGCTGGTTAAGTAATTTCAGTCCATAACCAGTTATATCAGTTTGCTTAAAGTCCATCATTTGAGTTGGGTTTGGAAGGGAAGTCACTGTGAACATTGAGAAGACATTAAACTTTATTGCAGCATTGTTAGACCTTCTTATCTTTGCTCTTGGCAGGCATTTTTCTATCATATTGTAAGCTGAACAGTAGTACTGTCAGCATTCTTCTTATCTTTCCTTTCATGCTTTGTAATACCCACTGAATAAGTGGAAGAGGCTGGCTTGCCGCCTATTTACATTTGAATTGCATTGTAGTTCTTGCATCCCTGCCCTATGGTAGCTCCATTCCCACTCCGGGTTTGAAAGCACATTCTGGGTGTTGAGTTTACTTTCAGCACTTATAGTGGTAGAGATCCTCTGACGATATATTCGTCATCTTGGGCACATTCTTGGTTAGAGTTACTAGATCACGGTGTACATTCTTGGTTGGGTTGTATTCCGCACGTTTTGGTTTAAGTGCTAACCCTAACGGATGTGTGTTGCATTGCTTATTGTAATTGAAAAATTGAAAAAATTGGTTGAACATACGGCTGAAAGGTATTAATCACATGGTGAATTGTACTCCAATTTTTCTGTGTGAAATAAAATTGAATTATTTATTGGTACTCTTTGGTGTAGTTGCATCATGGACTTCGTACATGGATAGAATATAAAATTTGGTACTCACAAGCAATTCTCCTTGAAATTTGAATACTGAAATAAACTTTAAGCTATTCAATGTTAATTCACACTTGAGATGTGTATCATTTCACTTCGGCTACATATTTTTAATTTGAGAAACTTCAGATTCAAGTATGTTAAAAAAGTTACAAAATGCAACAAGGAGGCAGTTAAGTGAAACGAATCCTTGTAGAGCTGGACAATATCAGATTATTTTTTTATATTGATGAAACAGTTTAAACAAGGTTTATGTTCACAAAGAGCATTGAAATTAAAAACAACAGTTATGATGAAGTCAACACTTCCCTCCCAAAAGGGCAGCTGCTTATAAAACAACCACCATAAAATGTTCATAAAAGGAAACTAAACAAACAAACAAAAATAGATCCCTCGGGAAGTGAATCAGGTGCCTCAAAGTTGCTGCTTTGGGTGTATTCCTGGCCCTTGGAATCCAAGTGCTCAATAATGGATTGTACCTAGGGAATCAAGGTCTTGATAGAATTCTCTATTGGATCTTCTACCTATTTGTCATTAAAAATGGAGACAACAAAACTAGTCTGAAGGAGATGCAAACAATGGGTGACGAGTCTGGAGAGAGAAAATGTTAATGACAATGAAAGCAACTTTCTTCGACTCTTGTTAATCTTCATATGGATATTAGATGGAAAAACCCTTTTGTTTTTTCCATTTTGAGCTCTCTTGATCAGTAAGCATACTACTAGTTCTCCATCCACTTTCTGCTCTCAACCAACAGTCTGCACATTCATCCACGGGAACTCAACGGTATGGAACTTCTACATATTTAGGACAATCACATTGCATAATTAATTTTAAAAATTCTATATCCATAAGCAACCATGTTTCATAACTTCTAATTTTATGCATAGTTGCTTTAGAATTCGGTAAGAAGCTTGCATGACAGTGGAGCTTCTTTCGTTTACTCATTTTTTTTTGGTTCTTGCTCCCCCGGACTAATGTTTGTACTATATGCTTTTTATCTACTCTTTTTGAATTCTTTATTTTTTATTTGGATTCCATTATCTTTTGTGGTGTAACTTGTTTATTTATTTATTAACTTTTACCTCTATCTATTTGTTTACTTGAAAATTTAAACAATCTATTATTTGAGGTAGTTTTTACTTGGCTTCCATTATCTTTTCTGCTATTTGTTTTTGTTTTATTAACTTTTTCGTCTATCTATTCTATCAAGTCTTCTCATTAACAGTTTTTCTTTAAGCTCAATACTCACTCGCAGGAACTTGACACCATGTGTCACTTGTTTAATTTTTAAAACTATAATTTTTCTTTTATCCAATAAACTAAATATAACTACATTAGATACAAATTAAATATATAAAATTATAAAATTTTACTTGCCCAATCAATCATCACATTAAAATACATAAATTAAAATTCAGAATTAAATTTGTAGACAACCGAAAATACGCCTACATTTTTATCAATTATATACCTATTTTTATTAATTTAATGTTGCTTTTACCATACATTGTGATGTTGCATTTGTACTACATGGCGACGTGCCTTTAAAAGCATCATACAACATGATCATTATTGATTCCACGTGGCTCTATCATCAATACAAACTAAAGTAGGGTGGCTGAATTTTTTAAGATGGAGTGAATTCCACATGGCCTCCACCCTAAAGTAGGAATTTCCTAGAAACTGCAAGAGACGGCTGGAACCCTCGGTGACGTCATATGTCCTTGCATCTCATTCAATTCCACCGTGATAAGATAAAAACTTTGTGACGTGGCATTTACTGCTACATTTGGGCACTGTCTATAGCGGCGACAATTTGCACTGATGGGAACGATGGACATGCATGGGTGCATGGATACCCTTCATCCTTTCTCTCGCCGCGTACCAACACTGTCCGTGCAGCACTGTCAACTCTGTCCGTGCCAGGAGTGGAGTAAAAGATAACATAATACTTTATCTCTTTTTTTTTATTAAATATTTTTATATTTATTTTATTGTTTTCATTCAAAACTTTCAATATTTAACTATAATTTTAAAATTAGCCTATAAAAAATATTTAAAATATTAATAAAATTTTATTTTAAAGTAAAATATATATAAATACATAGTATAAAAAGTATTTACATTTTCAAAAAGAAATTATTAAATTAATTTAAATATTAGGGTACATTATTTTTTAATATAGAAATAAATACTATAAATTTTAATAAAATAAGTTTTCATTTTATTTTATATTTTATTATGAAATGTTAAAGATAAAATAAGATAGAAAGTAAAAATATTTAAATTTAACATAAAATATTAAAATCTTGTATATACTATTTCTATTAATTCAATTTAAATATTCAGATGTTAATGTGTTTAATATAATTTGATATTTTAAATTTTGATTAAAAAAATTAATTTCTAAATTTTTAATTTGAAAGACAATAAATCAACAAAGAATGTATTTAACAATGTCATGATTAATTAACTCATTGCAATAATATTAATAATGTAAACACTTGAATAAATATAATAGTTTAATATTGTCATCTCTTTAGATGGATGTGTTTAAGATAGCCATAATATTGAATTTTGAGATGTTGATGTATTTAAAATAACTATAATATATTATTAAGAGCTTGTGAAATAAACTAGCATACATATATTAATTAATAATATATATATAATACACAGAGAGTTATCACAAAATTATTTTTTTTTAATGTTAGAATGCTATTTAAATTAGTACATGTATAGATATATGTTATAAAATAATTCCTTATTTCAATTATTTTCAAATTTATAACCTGAAACCTAATTGAACCCTAAAGCTTCACCTTGATTCTAATCACAAGTTCTATCTTAGAATCCTAACTCTAACCCTTACCCTAGTTGAGTTGTAACCCTAACCTAGGTATAAGTGAGGAAATATTCCTTTGTAGAATTCATAAATATCTATTCATTGCTTTGAAACGGTCACGTGGCTTACATCTACTACTATACATTGAAGTTGAATAATACGGTTTTAAGAACAATGTATTAAGATTAACATATGAAGATGATTTGATCTGTACTGTACACATTGTGAAAATAGCTCTGGCAAGCAGTAGCTTCCATATAGTCAATAGTAAATAATGTTGTGATGAAAACTGTCAGCAAAACAGCCTGAAGAAGAAGGAAAAGAAAGTTAGCCAATAATTAATATTGCGAAATGAACATAAAATTACTGCCTTCATTTAGCAGATAACAACAATACTGGAATAATGAAATAAAACACAAAAAAATTGATCTAGAAATGTAGAGATTCCCATAAAATATTTCAAAGAAATAATGGCAAGTGAGTTACCTCAAGTTGAGTTATAAGGAAGATGCCAACCATTGCATATGCATTTGCTATGGAGTTTTTAATAAAAGATTTTAGAATGCATTTGGAGATCAATATTATAATTGTTGGTATTCTATCTAAAAGATAGAAGTTGTAAAATGTGAAGTGTTATTGTATTTAAATAAGTGAAGTTGTGCATTTATTTCTTCTGTAAGAATTTATTAAATATAGCAGAGAGTGGCATATCAGTGTACAGAAAAGTGCACAAAACTTCCAATAATCAACATTTAAATGAAAGTATGAAGCTTTGTAAAGAGGAATTTATTAATATATGAAGCTAATCCAATCTCTAATGTTCATGCTTTGAAAATAGCTATGGAAACCATTGCATTTACAGCTTGAGCAGCATCTGCCATACATTCATTTGGTTTTAAAAGTACAAGCACCAATATAGTGGCAAAAAACTGAGAGGAAATATTTCCTCTAAAATGGAAAAGCTCTGTAATGAAGAATGTATCAAGTGTAACATATGCTCATATTCCGATCTGTACCGTTCAGTATGCGAAAGAATCTCTGGCAACGATTGCATTTACATGCCAAGTGAAGTGTAATATGCTGTCAGGAAAACTGTTTGAACCAGCAAACAACATCCACATTCTCCCACATGTTGTAAGTATGAGAATTTCTGTTTGTCAAAATGAAAACAAAACATATGACAGAATATGCAAATTAAATAACGTCAATGTCCAACTCATCTAATTACATGATATCTCTTTTGGTACATAGATAATCTCGTAACAGAACACCTACAAGATAGGAAAAGCAATTGTACTGTGACACACTGCTAACCCTCTATTCTTTAAAGCTCGTCTGCACTTTGAAACAATCTTTTAGTATTACAAACAGCGATATTTAATATCATTTGAGATTCACTTTACAATGTGTTGAATGCAAAATACATATTTCAAAAACCAAACCTACCTTATTTGCAGGAACATCATCATACACATACAGTGTCAGTTGTGCGCCTGCTGGCTTTTCAAGAACACTAGGAGCACACCTTCAAAATAGGGGAAAAAAGCCCAAATTGCTTAATCAACAATAAAAACTCAATATATGTGAAATTAGCAAACTCAAGTCAAGACATATAGAGGGGTCAGATAGTTCATCCCTGGATATGCAAAGCTAACATTAAAGAGGATCAAATTACCCTGGGATTGAGGTGGTGGCACATGCTCCAATAATAGGCATGAAAGAATGTTGTCCTATTAAGAGCATTCCTTGAAATTGCTTTGCCATGAGAGAAATGGGGATGTTGTTTGGTGTCTATTGAAGAAGGTAGGAATTCATGAATTAGAGACAGACAGGTAAACGTTCGACCCTCCTGAATGTCATAACCTAAAGCAGGTTGATCATCGACTCCCTGAACTAAATACATAAGGTCAACTCAGGGACTCAATTTGCCCAAATCGATATTTTCCAGAGACTATAAATCAGGGACTATAACACTCCTCGCAGCAGGATAAAGATCGAAGATCTGTAAGTTACAAATAAAGTTAAAAAGTTAAAACCCTAACTTATGTTTACTCATGAATAATAATGTATAGCCTAGCTAACATGCAAGATCTTGACTGAGATTTGTCCAAGGAGGCCATGGAAAAGAAGAGAAGTCAACAAACATTGTAGACACCAAATTTCCTGCCTGGCCTGGAAAGGGTTGACCTTGTGTGGATTTTGTTTGCCTTCCCCAAGCATATATATTGTTGTTCTTGGGTTGCCTATACTATCAAGGGAAAAATAGAAAAAAAGAGCACTTGTTAAACATAGTCCTCATACCGAAATTAAGCCTAGTATCCAGTTGCAATCAACAGAATATTGAAAACAAGTCAAAGAACTTTATTTACTTGATAAGGAAGGCGTTTCCTATCTTCTTCCCTGCTCTTGTCATTCCATCTTCTCTGGAGTATAAGGAAATCGTGAGCTGATGTAGAGGCACCTCACTCTCTCTCAAAGACTCTTCACCATTCAGAGACCTGCAAGTTAGTTTCTAAGAAATAACCACTAACACCAAAAGAAGATGCAACTGCAACTGATAATCCAAACACAAAAAGAATCAAACCCAGAACACAGTCCATTTTACCAGTGATATGCCTGATAACATTGACAGTAAATAGCAATCTTCTATTCCTTCTTCTCATCCTTTTTCTTTTCCCCCTTACAAATGAAACGTAGTCTCCTTTAATTTAACCCCAACCCCAAAAATAACCAAAAACCCTGCGCTTCCAGAAAGAAGGCAGAACAAGCCAAAAATAGAGTCAGACTGGAGCTGACCGTTACAAACCAAAAAGCACGAACAACAAATAAAAGAAAAGAGCAGACCGGTAGTGGAAGACCACAATTAATCAGCCGTGACATTATATTCCCCGCCTTTGAAAGGTTCTGGACCCTCCTGGTTCAGAAGTGTCTAATTTTGTAAACTTCATGAGATCTCCTTCATTGATCCAAGTGTTGTTGGAATCCGGTAAACCTACCCATTTTACCAGATACATCTTATAATTCTTGGCTCTTGTGGTAACAATCTTGGTGTCCACTATCTTTTCAATTTGCTCTCTCCTCTTCCGTGGCAATTTACTCGACAAGTCCCTCAACACATCTTCATCAGAAATTTGTTCAGGACCAGGTTAGAATGGGTAAAGATCAGCAACGTTGAAAATAGGACTAATATCCAAATCTTCAGGAAAATTTAATAAATAGGCATTGTCACTAATTTTCTTTAGTATTTTGCAAGGTCCCACTTTCCTGGGTTTTAATTTGTTATAAGTGCCTTGGGGAAACCTTTCTTTGCGCAGATACGCCATGACTTGCTCACCTTCCTCATATACTTTCTCCCTCCGATGCACATCAGCATTCCTTTTATATTGCTCATTGGTTAGTTGCAGCTTATGCTTCACTTGCTGCTGTATTTCTTGTATGTGTCTAGCAAAGTCCTCTGCATCTTGGCTAACCCATTTCTCATTAGGAAGATCAATAAGATCAACAACCCCCTTAGGATTGTTTCCCAAGACAACTTGGAAAGGAGACTTACCAGTGGACCTGTTGATGCTTGAATTAAAAGCAAACTCAGCTTGTGCCAAAGTCAAATCCCACTGCTTTGGATTCTCCCCAACTAGACACCGAAGCAAATTACCCAAACTCCTATTTACCACCTCAGTTTGCCCATCTGTTTGAGGATGATAGGCTGAACTATACTGCAGTTTACTATCAAGCTTCCTCCACAAAGTCCTCCAAAAGTGGCTCAAAAACTTTGTATCTCGATCACTAGTAATAGTTTTGGGTAGTCCATGCAAGCGAACAATTTCTTTGAAAAACAATTCAACAACCTTACTTGCATCACTAGTCTTTTTGCAAGGAATGAAGTGGGCCATCTTTGAGAACCGGTCCACAACAACAAAAATAGAATCATTTCCACGTTGAGTACGAGGTAACCCCAACACAAAATCCATGGAGATGTCAATCCATGGTCCCTCAGGAATGGGTAAGGGTTTGTATAACCCTGTGTTTTGCTGTCCTCCTTTAGAAACTTGACAAATTCTGCATGTAGAAACAAATTTATTTACGTCCTTCCTTAACTGAGGCCAAAAAAATTTCTCACTCACTAGGCTATAAGTTTTGTCTCTTCCAAAGTGTCCCCCCAAACCATTTGAGTGCATTTCACGAATCAATTTTTCCCTCTTGGATCCTAAGGGGATGCAAAGTTGGACTCCTCTAAATAAAAATCCACCTACCAATAAGTAACCTTCAAAAAATTTATCCCTTGTAATAGCAGGACTATTGAGGGCAACTATGACTTTGCTGAAATAAGGATCATTTACATATTCTCCCTTCATTTCCTCAAACCCAACAATCTCATTGGTCATTGAGACAAGTAAGTGACGTCTCCTACTTAAAGCATCAGCTACTACATTAGTTTTTCCACTCAAATGTTGAACCACAAATGTATAATTTTGCAAAAAGGAGACCCACTTGGCATGTTTATGTGATAATTTGGCTTGGGAGTTGATATATTTCAGTGCTTGATTGTCTGTCAACAAGATGAATTCTCTATGTAATAAGTAGTGCCTCCATTGTTTCAATGTTTGGACAATAGCATACAATTCTTTATCATAAGTACCATACCTCTTTTTAGCATCATTTAGCTTCTCACTGAAGTAGGCAATTGGTTTTCCCTCTTGACTTAGCACACCCCCGATGGCTACTGCTGAAGCATCACACTCAATGGTAAAAATCTTTTCAAAGTCTGGTAAGGCAAGGATAGGGGCTTCAGTCACCTTCTTTTTAAGCTGCTCAAAACTTCTCTCAGCTGCTTGAGTCCAAGAAAAAGACTTTCCTTTAGTACAATCAGTCAAGGGAGCACATATTCCACTAAAATTTCTAATAAACCTCTTATAAAAGTTTACCAATCCATGAAAACTCCTTATTTCTGTAATACTTTGAGGGATAGGCCATTCAAGTATAGCCTTAATCTTTTCAGGGTCCATGCTTACTCCTTCTGCTGAAATCACATTTCCAAGGAAAACCAACTTATCTTTGCAAAACTCACTCTTCTCAAGATTGATAAACAACCTCTCTCTTCTAAGCATGTCAAAAACAATTTGAAGATGTTCCAAATGTTCTTCCAAGCTCTTGCTGAAAATCAGAATATCATCAAAATAGATTATGATAAATTTTCCAATATAGGATCTAAATACCTGGTTCATGGTGCGCATGAAGGTGGCAGGGGCATTAGACATCCCAAAAGGCATCACTAACCATTCATATAAACCATCCTTGACCTTGAAGGCTGTCTTCCATTCATCCCCTTCTCGAATTCGAATTTGATGATAACCACTCCTCAAATCAACCTTGGAGAAGATTTTAGCACCTGCCAAACAGTCTAATATGTCATCCATTCTAGGAAGGGGGTACCTATACTTTACCGTGATCTTGTTGATGGCTCTAGAGTCCACGCACAATCTCCATCTGCCTCCCTTTTTAGGTGATAGTAAAGCTGGTGTGGCACAAGGGCTCATGCTCTCTCTTATGAACCCTTTTTCTAACAATTCACAAATCTGCCTTCTCATTTCCTCATTTTCTTTTGGAGACAGTCGATATGCAGCTTGGTTAGGTAGCTTGGATCCTGGTACTAAGTCAATATGGTGAGTAATACCTCATGAAGGAGGTAAACCAGTAGGCAGCTCTGTTGGAGTTATATCAGAATATTCTTTCAACAATTTTTGCATCTCTGGAGGAGGTTGGACTCTACTAGGCTCCTTTGCTTCCTTTGGGCATAACAAATAACAAGTTGATCCCTTGCTCTCATTGAAAAATTTCTTATAGCTTGTTGAAACAAGAGACAATGCTGATATTTCAAATGCATCATCTTCTTTCCATGGTTTTAAGAGTGTTTTCTTTCCTTCATGTTGAACCTCATAAATATTCTCCCTACCCCGATGAATTACATTTCTGTCATACTGCCAAGGTCTGCCCAACAATAAATGGCATGCATCCATTGGCACAACATCACAATGCACTTCATCCACATAAGAGCCAATCTTGAATGCCACAAGACAAGATCTATCCACCAACACACTATGATCCTTCTTTAGCCAAGAAATTTTGTAGGGATTAGATTTTGGAACACAAGGAAGTTGCAATTTGTCAACCATCTCCCTACTCACCAAATTATCAGTAGATCCCCCATCTATGATCACCTTACATACCTTGTCCTTACATTTGCATTTGGTTCGGAAGACACTTTTCCTTCTCCAATCAGCTTCAGGAGTTTCTTTTTCCCCAGATATCAAAGTTCTCCTCAACATTAGGTTCTCTCCCGACTCTGCTTCAGCTTCTTCAACCCAACACTTTTCTTCTTCTTGGGCCACCATCACCCTTTTGGGGTTTTGAGGGCAATCTACAGCCTTGTGGGCTTCATCACAAATAAAACACTTTAAAGGCTTCCACTCACCAGAAGACGAACGTCCACGTCCTCTACCCCTAAAGCTTCCCCTTCCTCTAAAACTTGGATTCACACTCTCATCTGGTTCTTCTTCTTTATTAGACTTGGAGGAACTCCCTCTTCCTCTGTTTTGGTAGTTATCACTTCTCTTACTCATAAATTTACCCTTTCGGCTTAGCTTCTCCTCTGCCCTTAATGCATATTCATAAGCTTCATCCAATGTAGGCACTTTCAACAATGCAAGCTCATCTTGAAGTTGAAATTTGAGTCCATTCACATACCGAGCTGCTACTTGCTCTTCACTCTCCTGTATATCTGTTCGAATTTGAAGTCTCATGAACTGTTCAGTATAAGCATGTACTGACTGATCCTTTTGTTTCAAATTTTGGAATTCTTTAAACAATTTTTGCTGGTAATCAGAGGGCAAGAATCGAGCTCTCAAATGTTTAAGCATCTTAGGCCAAAGCCTAATTTTATCTTTTCCTTGTCTTCTCCTTGAAATCTGCACATTCTCCCACCACAAGGCTGCATGCGACTTCAACTTGGATGCAACAATTTTCACTCTTTTTGGATCATCTTCATCAATGTCCTCCATGTCAAAATACTTCTCCAACTCTTGAACCCAATCTAGAAATACATCTGAATTGAGCTCTCCTTTAAAATCAGAAATGTCAACCTTTACCTTGGAACTTTGGCTTTTTAAGGCTTCAATAAGCCTCTCCATAGGGTCTACTGCATTGGCAACATTTCTACGATGGCCTGCATTCCTTCTGCCTCTTCCTCCCCAATTCACACGTACGCCCCTCTGGGCCATAGCTGATTGCTCTGATACCAAACTGATGTAGAGAGCACCTCACTCTCTCTCAGCACTCTTCACCGTTCAGAGACCTGCAAGTTAGTTTCTAAGAAATAACCACTAACACCAAAAGAAGATGCAACTGCAACTGATAATCCAAACACAAAAAGAATCAAACCCAGAACACAGGTCCATTTTACCATTTGATAACATTGAGAGTAAATAGCAATCTTCTTCCTTTCTCTCATCTTTTTTCTTTTCCCCTTACAAATGAAATGTAGTCTCCCTTATTTAACCCCAACCCCAAAAATAACCAAAAACCCTGCGCTTCCAGAAAGAAGGCAGAACAAGCCAAAAATAGAGTCAGACTGGAGCTGGTTACAAACCAAAAAGCACGAACAGCAAATAAAAGAAAAGAGCGGACCGAGTGGAAGACCATAATTAATTACGTTACATTAGAATCGGAGCTTGATCTGGAGTCCTTGTTGAAAAGAGTTGAAGGCTATGACTCAAGGGTTTTGCCTTCCACTCCTCTGACACTATTCAAGCTCACTGTAGTACAAGCTATCCGTAGGCAGACGAGATAGATTGTGGAGACCAATGGAGTGATTTAAAAAAAAAAAGCTGAAAATTGCCGAGTGTTTCGAGAAGAATATGACTATAGCAAAGGCGAAATCTTCCAAACAAATTTAATGAAAAAGATTTTAAAAATTGAAAGAATTTTTAAAAAACATACAGTTCTGTTGTTTGTGTAAACCCTAAACCACGTTGAACAATGGTAGCAGTTAAAATCCGCCCTGCCTCTGCGTCGTTCAGTTAAAACTGCCTGAGCGATTTTGAGGGGTGTCGTGAAGAAAATATCTCCATACGGTGTTTGGTAAGCAGCCGAAAGGAATAGAGGACGATAAATTTTGTTTGACATAAATGCATCAAGAAGGAGATTTTTCTGCCGCCTCCCATCCGCACTAAATGCATGACCAAGCCTCCCATCGGCAGTAAATGCACCACCAAAAGTACAGAAAGCAATGGACGAGCGAGATATATGAAATGGCCTTGCATTGCGATTGTTACCGTCGATAGGAAAATGGAATGGGCAAACTCCATTGAGGGAATGCCTTGGTAGAATTATGTACCCTCCATTAAGGTGAATAAGAAATAAAAATCAGAATGTTGAGATTTGGGAAAATACAATTTCAAAATAATATGTTGATATAAAATAAGGATTGTATGATACATATAATTATTTTTGTGGGTATAAGGTGAAATTAGTATTTTAGTTATTTTTTATTTAGTATTATTTTTATTTTGACAAAATGTCTTAGTTCTTAAATATGATGATAAATGGTATAATCTACTAGAAAGTTGATTCTATTTATCTAATTGCATTCACATATTTTCATAACCTTATTGCTTTATCATATGTGCACATATTTCTACAATTTCGATCTTTATATATAATTTTGGTCTCTATATTTTGGTTATGAGTAGTTATAAAATAAGATTTGCATAATTAATACAATTATTTTTGTGGGCATCACGTGAAATTAGTAACTTTATGTTATTTCTTAAATTTAGTATTATTTTTATTTTGAGAAAATATTTTAGTTCACGTATACGATAATAAATGGTGTAATCTATTATAAAGTTTAGCCTATTTATCTAGTTGCATTCACATACTTTCACAAGCTTATTGCTTTATCATATGTGCACATATTTTTACAACTTTGGTCTATAAATCTAATTTTCATGCTTATTCACCCATCAATCTCTAGATAGTCATTATTCAACCTGATTTGGGTGATCTCACTATAGTATGTTCTAGTCATGGGATGGGGAATAATAATAAGTCCAAACTATAAAAAAATGTCAATCACCTTCAAATAAGAGACCTCTATTCAAAGATGAACTCATCATAGTTTTCAAATGAAAAGTATTTCAAATAAAAGTAAGTACCTTCAAATGTAAATTGTTTCTTTTCTAAGATTTCATGTTCAAAATACTTTAGGGAAAGGATATTTGAAGAAAGATAACTTTGAATTGAAGTCATGTTAGCATTAGCTATGGAGGTGGCTATCCCAAGATCAAGATGCCTAAACTCTAATTAGAAGATTTCTATACAATCAACATAATATAATAACAATAATATATAAAAAGGATGTAGTGTATCTACACATAAAGCATGTTCCTAATATCACAAGTTTATAAAACCATGTCCCCCTCATTTACTTCTTGGTACTAGTGTTTTTAAATAAAACATTTTCTCAATGTGAAATCCACATAAAATATGTATCTCAATGTCAACTACAACATACAAAGTGATTTCAAGAATTTCTAGTCCATGTGATATATGCATCCCTAAATTCCCTTGGGTACACCATAAATAAATATAAATTTTTATATTATAAAAATTATGCAAGGTGTATAACACACATTTTTCCAAAAAAAGTACATAGAGGATCCTTGTATGTATATGCAAGTGTGAGAAAATATAACAACATAAGACTATGAAAATGTCATTATCATATGACTTAAGACAAAAAATAAATGACCTAGGTAAACATAACTAACTAGGTGCCAATATGACCTAAAGGAGAATTAATTATCTATTATACCCCATTCACACCAAGATGAATGAAGGTGATATACCCTTAATCCTATAGATGCAAAAAGTTATGAGTAGTCAACTTATGACGGCTTTAACTCTTAATTAAGTTATGTAACCATTAATATAGATGTATACATGTATTTAAATTGATCTAGGTGGCATCAAAGACATAATTAGGATATGTATAAGAGGTAGACATTCATTACTATTATTATATTGTGTATTGTGTTTTCATTGAAGACTATTGGAGGTAACCTTTTAAAGTGGTTCAAGAGGTTTCCCCCTTAATGTGACATTATTATCAAGCATTTTCAACATATTTCTTATTATATTTTTCTATTGTGTAATTTTCTTCACAAAAAGTGGTATTAGAGAATGATCTTGACAAGTGAAAGGTAAGAAATAAGACATTTTTTTCAATTTTGGAGGGGAAATTGTAACATATATATCTCTCAAATTATCCATGTGTTTTGAAAATTTTAAAGGGTTTTTGAAGGTGGTGTTAGAGCTTCTATAGTATAGATTTGAGAGAGTTTAAATTGTTGCAAAATTAGACTTTCCATCAAATTCATTCTTAGCGCTATAAATCATTGATTTTTTTTCTAAAATTTGAAGGATTGATCAAAGAAACAATAATCAACCTTACAATTTAGATTTGAGGAATTTGGTATTTTTTCTTTAGTAACTTATTGCAAAATTTAGGTTTCCACCAAATTTCTCTCGAGGTTACAAATCAACAAATTTATTAGATATTTTTCTAATAAGTGTGGTCTATGCCTTGGTAATTTAAAACATTTTTTTAGATTAATTAAATTTTTTTTGTGCAAGTTATTAAAAAAATAGTTTTTCGCATCATGATGGGACCTTTTAATAAGAATCAAGGGAAGGAATCTAATCACTCCTAGAAAGACTCTTGATAAATGGGATCCATTATTGGAAGAGAGGGATACCATAACCATTTGTATTATAAGGGAAGAAATGAAGTAAATGATAAAATATTGTTGATGGTGGCAAAATAGATGCATGAGTAGCTAAAATAAGTGATATCTAGTAACGTTAGTGTAAATTCTATATTACATTGTTAGTTTTGTGGTTAGTTATGATTCACCTATGTGTAGTTATACAAATACAATTATTTCAACTACAAGGGTCATGTATCAAGGCTATTGCTATTGATCAAATAAAACCATCTAATTTTTTTCCTTCTTTATTAGGTATCAAAGCATCGAATCTTGTGCTTTGAATGGCATGGACAACAAGATGGAGAGCAAGTGGCATGAGAAAGTCATGGCTGATAATGCTATTTGAAGTTGTTGTGTTCAATCATAGCCAAGAAAAGGTTGACAACAAAAGTTTACATATAAATGATTATGTGCAATTGAAAATAAAAATAGATGTCAATAAATAATTTACTTATAGAAGTAAAACAAATGTATTACAAATAAAAAAAATAAACAATGTAAATTTATATGACATTGTATATCTCAACATTTTTAAATAGATATATTTAATATTTTTAATTATTTTTATAATTTTAGTTTTTAAATGAATTTTCATTATATTTTATTATAATTTTAATAGACATATATTAAAATATATTAATAAATTATTTTGAAATTCTTATTTTCAACAATATCTCTTATTTTTACAATAATCCATCAACATTAGTTTAGGTTGAAATGACAATCATAGAATAATTTATATCTGCACATTGAGGAAGGTATTGTCAAAAGTCTTCATTTAAATTGGCTCTAGAAAAATTCACTGCCAGGAATTTACTCTCGAGAAATTCACTATCAACAATTCACCTATGTGAAAAATTCACCACCAGCAATTCACTGCCATGGAAAATATCACATTAACGTGAATTGCTGGTGGTGAATTTTCTTTGAGATGAATTTAGCATGAGGGTGAATTTTCCACAGTGAATTATTAATGGTGCCAATAAATTACTGACAGTGAATTTCCCTGATGCCCTTCCCCTACAAATTTACCATTTGACTTGCTAAAACACAAATAATCTCCACATGCTTATACTATATTTGTTTCCTGCAAGCAGGACTAAATTGTCCACTTGTACTAAGAAGAAAAATGACTATCAGGGACAAATTTTCCCATTTCCGGCAATATGCTATCGAATAATGTAGATTTCACTATAAATAATATCAATAATGTGAACCTACCAGATAAGTGAGTGCTTTGGAAAGAGATAGCATGCTAGGTGGCTACTAAAATTGAAGGTCAATCCAATCTGATTCGGAAGTTCAAATTGAAAATCTTTTGTGGAAAATCTTTGCGTATGGACTTCGTTCATATCTGTAAATTTCATCATTAGAAGCAAAGTTCGCCAATTTTTAATCTTTCCCACTTCTTTGCATTTAATAATTTGTCAGCCCATGGAAAGAAGCGTAGATAAGTGAATGCCAAATTCTATAGAGAGTGGCGCGTTGAATCTTGAATGCATACCATCATGTTCAATTTAATATTCCTTCAAAATTTAACAACTTGTGTTGCTTTGTGTTTTCGTCCCTCCCATGTTACTTTTTGTTTCTTCTTTCAAAAAACAAGGCCCACTTATATAAACCTTTGAAGTTCTAAGCCACAAGTCTTGTTTTGCAACTCTTCTATGCATATTTGTTCTTTTACGTCTAAATTTTGGGCAGTATATTCATAATTATTAATCAAATTAATTAATTAGCCGATAGGCTATTATAAGTGGGACTTCAACTGGAAAAGTTTTATGTCTGATGCCGAAAAATATTTCAGGCCTTTCCCTGCCGGATTGTGGATTGTAGCGTGCTGGTAGATAGGTACAATTATCGGCTAATTAAAGTTATGTCTGCAAAAGCTATGTATAGATGCAACCCATCTTTTCCACCGTATAGGAGAAAGCAAAAAGCAATCAAACAGATCTTCAGTTGGCATCAAATAGATCTTGGCGAAGAAAATGCGGTAGAACAGGCGCCTGTACGTACAGAAACAATAGATTTCAGACAGTTTCTTATGCCACCAAGTATGGGTCATGTCGTTCCACAACACTTTTTAGGGTCTGCGTGCTTTCCCTGCAATTTAATCATCTACCAAAGCATCACTGTATGCAGTAAATGTTAATAATTGCGGTGTTTACTTTGTGATCCAAATCTAAACTCTCCAAAAAATTCAGAGGCTGCTCGCATGTTTAGTGAAAACAAACGGGAGTACAATAGAAGAGTTGAGGAAATCCCACCGGGAAAATCTACTGTCTGATGCCGATAAACTTTTCAGGCTTCTTGCGGCCGAATTGTGGGATGACTCCTTTTTGGTGGACATTTATTTGGGAGACAAATAGTAATTAGTGAGGAATGGCATAGGGAATGGGTGAAGGTATGGTTGCACATTAATTGAGGAATGGCTTTCCTTCCCTTGGCCATTCTTTATGGTAGGATGTCGGCTGCTCATCTCTTTAGTACATGAATAATTGTTGCGCACGAAGTTGGGCGTCAAGCAGACTGTCTGAAAATGTCATCGGATATACGCAATGAGTTCATGTGCAGCGGTGCTGTCAACCTCTGTCCGCATCTTCAAATAGAAGCTCTGAACTATAACATCATGGGAAGTGTCTTTGGTACAAAGCTGGATGGTGACAAAGAAGGCAGAGAGGTGAGGAAGATGGCTGAGGAAGGTTTTGATCTGCTAGGAGCATTCAACTGGGTTGATCATCTCCCATGGCTATGAATTCTTGACCCCTACAAATCATCTCCCTATGCTCTAGACTGGTACCTCGTGTAAAGAGTTTCATTCAACGCATCATCCACCAACATCGACAGCCCACAATGCTCAGAGACACCGCATATTCAGATTTCATCGATGTGCTCCTTTCCCTTCAAGGCCACGAAAACCTCGACGATGACGATATCATCACGGTTCTTTGGGTAAGAAGGCACCTCTTATATTATTTATTTCCAGATCTATATATTACTCTCCAATAAAACTAACAAATATTTTATATCATAATATTCTTGACATATAGGAGATGATCTTCCATGGCACAGACACTATCGCTTTAGTTACAAAGTGGACAATGGCAGAGTTGGTATTGAACAAGGAAATACAGTGCAGAGCTCAAGCAGAGTTGGATGCCATCGTGGGGTAGGAAAAAAGTGTGTGAGATGAGGACATTGGAAGGCTCCCGTACCTACAAGCAGTGGTGAAAGAGATTTTACGAATGCATGCACCTGGGCCTCTGCTATCGTGGGCCCGTATCTACATGGAGAATGTGGATATATGGGGTGGGATGCATATTCTGGCAGGAACGACAGCCATGGAGAACATATGGTCCATCACTCATGATCCTCTAATCTGGGAGTCACCTTATGAATTCCAACCGGAGAGATTTCTGCAAGAGAAAGTAAATGTTCAGGGTAATGACTTGAGACTTGTGCCTTTTGGTGCAGGTCGATGAGTGCCTCCGGGAAAGGCTCTGGTCCTCACTATAGTTCATCTCTGGGTAGCGAAACTGCTACACCATTACTAGTGGACTCCTCCTAAACAACACCTTGTAGATCTTACCGAGATTCTCAAGTTTTCCTCTCAAATGGTCATCCCCTTATTGTGAAATACAAGAGTAGAGAGAGAGGCGAGTTCCTTGGAAGATAGTTTGAAAAAGGTAGAATGTGAGTCGTAGAGGGACAGGAGGAAAAGGGTACAATTTAGATGGGGGAATGACATGTATTTACCAGGGGTATGTCGCTTGTGCAAGGAGTTGTCCATAAATTGTAGGACATGAAGGGCAGTTTGGCACATAAAAAAGACCTTAGCCTTCCATTAACGACCTCATTAAAGAGGCATTTTGAGCAAAAATAGGAGGGGAGGCACCAAAATCACGTAGGAGAGAGAATAGAAAGAGAATTCTTCAAATCCAAGCTTGTCCTCTGGAAAAAAAATGCAGAGGAAGATCAAAGGAGGAGCATGTCTATCTGGAGGCGCAACAGAGGGAATGGCGTGGCAGTTGGGTGGCATTTTATAGATAGAAATTTTCCATAAATTTACATTTTCAGGCTCTATTTGGGAAGAAAATGTAGAGGGAAGGCTTGAATGCAAATCAAGATAGGAAAAATGTGAGGGGGAAAGTCAACCAGAGCCATGCGAGGCTGTGGGGAGGTGTGAGAGGGTAAGCATGCCAATGCTGGGTATCAAAAATCTAACAGATCAAGAACAACAGAAGACCATAAAGCTCCAAAACGTGAGCAACTACGGTAGAGGAAATTTCAGGAGTGTCTAAAGGAAAGACAATAGAGTTGTTTGTGGAGAAAAATGTGAATAAATGAGCATGGGTAGGTGTCCAGCGGGATTCTACAAAAGATTGCAAGCACTCAATCTGCCTATGCTAGAGAAAAGACTTGTCCTCACCATTAAGGAGATATCTGATGCAAAATAAGATAAGTAATGCATAACGAGAATATTTATAATAGTAACCTTTTGATCCTTTATTATTATCATAGTTTATATTTCACTGGGTGATAGCATATAAAAATATATGAATGGTCAAAGATTCTAATGACATGAAAGAAGCAACGACTAATTTTATAAACAAATGTGTTAATTATAAAGTGTTAGACTGATCTCCCTTGCTGCAGTTAGTGTCCTCCCTGCCTGCAATGAAATGGATTTAATAAGAAGCTTTAGGAACTTTGAGCAAACGCAATTAGTTAGTCATGTCTTGTCTATGCCTCCATGTTTTGAATATATGTTAGCCAGGGAAGCTGCAATAACATTTGACAAAAATCTACTATCAATTATGCTATGATGGGCATCCATACCCTGTTCTAAAGTTCCCAGTTTGGTACAAGTAGGGAAGTAGCTTGAAAAGGTTAACACATTTCTTCAAGGAATTTTATGAAGTAGTTCATGTGCCTTATATATGCTTATACATTTTTCATACATGTCATGAATTTGAAGTTTTTAATTCATTAAAGCGAGATTTATTTTTTGATCTCAATTCTAAATCTGATTGAAAGAGCCAAGAGTTGTTATATGCCTGAGTAGGTAATTTTCCAGATAAATGATTCATATGATCAAGCTGCTTATTGGTCAGGCTGTATTTGATTAAAAGACTTTGGAATAGTTTAAATTCTTGTTAATATGTATCTTGCAGTATCTACTAAGAATATATATATTATTTTATTAAAAATATATCATTCAAACATCTTGATTACAGATTCTATGATGACGTACTGTTGGCTTGATCATGAGCAACTTAATAATATTTATTATGCCAATAAGAGTTAGGAGTTAAGA
Source organism: Sequoia sempervirens (assembly GCA_007258455.2). Taxonomy (NCBI): domain Eukaryota; kingdom Viridiplantae; phylum Streptophyta; class Pinopsida; order Cupressales; family Cupressaceae; genus Sequoia; species Sequoia sempervirens. Next base: position 221,415 of record VDFB02173253.1, on the reverse strand, counting down.
ATTCTATGATTGAATTTTTTGTTGTTGATTGCTTTCTTAATAATTCTATGTTGAGTTTTTTATTTCATGCCAATAAGAGTGCACTGTAATATCCACTCAAGTTAAGAAAGCAATCAACAACAAAAAAGTCAATGCAAGGTTATTAGTTGATATGTAAGACAATTTATCATTTTGTTTGAGTATGTTGGCAGTGTGTTAGTGTGTGAATATTTTGGAATCAAATGTATATTGTTCAGGAAAAATATAAAAACTACATGGCAGATTCCAAAAGACAGAAAAATATCCTTTTTTTCTTGGCCTTTACAGACCGGAATTAGATTTGTGTTCAAAGAAGTAAAATTTACAATGAAGTTCCTAAATTTTTCAATAAATTGGTTCGATCCTTCAGGATAGACAATAAATACTTAAATATTGATAAGGATCTAACATTCTTATTGATTGTATGTTTTAGCTATATTTGTCTAAGAAATAGAAACACATTCCTTAATGGAAGAAAAAACCTCTATGGTTGGTCGATTTTAGATATTATAGTAGTTAACACAAAATAATTTTTGTTGGACTTTTCTCAACTATATAAAAAATGTTTTTAGTTATCAATGCTAAGTAGCATAATTTGTTTATGTCCTATATGCTAGACGAGGAACATGAGGGTGATATTATTTCTTCATCAAATTATTTTTCACCTAAGGAGTAAGATTACTTGGAAGAAGATATTTTTATTAACAAGGTGAGGTAAAACATGCACAAAGACTGTGAGGCATAGTTTATTGGTAAGGAAGTGAATTTTATAAATAAGACCAAATGCATTTCTCAAGAAGATTTAGGAAATAAGGCTAAATGAATGTGTCAAGAATATCTAGGACTAAGGATATTAGGCATCAAAAATAATTTAACTAGGGATCCATGATTCACAACCAATTTAAGTGGGTTTTAATGGAAAGGTTCTAAATTTGGTCACATGTTTGAGAAATGTGATGAAGAATTTTTAGGTTAATTTGAAAAATATATTCAAATATTAAAATAAATTTATAATAATTTTATGATTAGAGGAAAGTTCAAAAATTATTCTTTTTGATGATCTAGAACATTGTCATGGCATTTGTGGAGAGACAATTTGTTTATTGATTTTTGTAGGGGACCTTTGAAATTAGTATGTTGTTAAATTGTCACTACTAAAGTGTCTTTAGTTTCTACTTGAGTGTCATTGAACATTGATTAAGTTGCTAAAGTGTCTTTAGTTTCTAATCGAGTGTTATTGAAGATTGATTAAGTTGCTAAAGTGTCTTTAGTTTCTACTCAAGTGTTATTGAAGATTAATTAAGTTGCTAAAGTGTCTTTGATTTTTATTGAATGGGGTAAAGATTGAATAAGCTATAAATTTGAATTTAGTTGTTACAAAAGATCAATTATGCTACTAAAGTGCTGCTAAGAGACATGTGTTCCTACTAAAGTATGCATGTTTTTATTGAAGTGTAAATTGTTGAGATGAAAGGATAATAGATATAGACTATTTGACAGTAAAGGGCAGAATTTTTTCATAGCCCATGTAATATTTATATGGCTCTCACCTGGACAGCTGCATGTTTCATCTCTAGGCATTGTCATCATAGTTTTCGATTGGTCAGTAGCATTCTCCCAATCTCGAAGCTTGCAAGCTGTACAGAACCTCATGCTAACTTCTATTGATATTTTGTTTGTGTTGTGTTTATAGTGGAGTGGAGGTAGCGTGGTATCTTTGTAGGAGAGGCATTGAAGTGACACCCACCGGTGGCGGTTTTCATTTGGACAAGGTCAGCAATCAGTGAGCCTTCAATACCCATTTTATATTTTGCTTTTCTGGTTTTCAACTTTTCAATTTGAAAATACTGTTTGGTTTGAATTCCATACGAGCCCAGTGCCTATGAGCCCAATGCCTGGGAGCGTGGATACTAAAATATATTAATTGTTCTATAGAAACTATCAAGAAAATGCACGAAAGCTTAAGGCTGTTCAGATTTTCTACTTCATTGATTAGATATTGTGTTTGGTTGTGTTTACAGTGGATTAGAGGCATCGCACCAGCCCTGTACGAAACCCATTGAAGTGACATCCAAAAGCTCTGCACGAGAGGTATTCAAGTGACTCCCACGCGCTTCTCTTCAGTTGGACATGCTCAACAGTCAGTAAGCCTCCAATACCTGATTTTCATTTTGATCTCTAGGCTTTACATTTCAGTTTCAAAGATGATTGGAAGGGTACATTGTGACTACTAAAACTAAAATAAATCAACAGTAGTTGTGATTCTTGTTTTTGCTCCTGTTTTGGCCACCCTTGTCTTGTTTAGATTTGGCCCTCTGTAGTAAACATAGGTTTATATTTTTTCCCATCCTTTTTAGCAAGCCATGTGTTCACACTTGAGAGAGTTTCTTTACTCTGTACTCATTGAAGACTGTAGAAAGATATAAAGCTGCTCCACAGAAAGAGATGATACAGTCCATCCAAACAAAAACATGTACATATCTGTGACTTCAAAAGTTACAGATATTTGAATGGAAGTCCTCAACGACCTTGGTGGCTAATGGAAAAAGCTCTATTCCAGTCCTATTTTATTTTCTTCTGAATAGTAGCATCTCCTTATGATTTACTCCTTGCCTCACCTCTTCTTTGATTCACCAACGTGTAGTCCACGCTCTCATCCATAGTAATAATTTCTGTTACGGAGCATAATTTAACTCTTGTGAGGACGTATTTCGCATACACAGATAACAAGCATCACATTTCTCAAAATAGAAGTATAGAAGCTACATTTAAATGAGAATAAACAGCTGATGGGTTTCGGATGCCAACAACCCAAGCTATAGTCAATAGTCAGCCATTAATTCTTAGTATGGACCCCTATGCTTTTCTGTTGGATTAACTTGTGTTTTCACCAACGGTAAGGGTTTCTGCTAATAATTCCTTCTCAAAATTTTAATTCTGTGTTCATGGCGGCCTTTTTTGTCTTTGATTTTTTATTTACCGTTTGTGTCTGGAAATTTAGTAATTATCTTTCAGATTTTGCAATTGTAGGGAAAGTGGCCAATTTTAGCGGCTGTGGTGGTGATAAGTCTGACAGCGTATACATTCTGGGCTTCAAAGAAAGGCCACGATTTCAGCTTTCTGGGACCCATTCTCTTTGTCGGATTCATGGTGCTTCTGGTTTTCATATTAATTCATGTACCTTTTCTCCGTCGTTACTCTCTTTTTCCGGTGATACATGCTGTAAAGCTTGAGTATCAAGCCAAACAAATCTCTGCTTAAAAATTAGCTAGAAGCCTATTGTTTTATCCAGAAATTGAATTTGCAGTTGTTAGGTTTAATTCTAAAGGAAATTTAAAGATTCTGTCAAAATAAATCGAAAAATTCCCTCCTTCCAAGGAAAATGGAAAATCTTGTCTCCATTGGGCGTATAATATAGTGAAATTCAAATCTCTGCTAAAAACAATAGGTAGAAATCTATTATTTTACCCGAAAATTGAAATCGTAGAGGAAATTTAAAGATTCAGTCAAAATAAAAAGAATTTTTTGTTTCTGCCAAGAAAATCTTGTCTCCATTGGACAGATAACATAGTGGAATTTTGGATTTTAATTCACAGTTAAAATGTTATTGGGGGTAGAATCTCACTTGTTGATATTATATCAGTAGAAATTTGCTTATTGATATTATGGACTGTGGAAAATTTGTAATGCTTAAAAAATAGATGTAGCATAGACATGAGCATGTGACTCATAGTTTTAATTAAAGGATGTGATAATGTGAGCTGTACAATTGATATACCAACAATAAGACATATGTTAAAAGATTTTGGCAAATCAATATTTCTAATATAAATAAATTGACACAATTTAAAATCTTATTTGTCAGGTCCGTTTGGGAGGCCCTAATTATATGACCCTTATCTCTGACCAGATGAGCTGTCCTTGCAGTCAATCAAATCAGTGTTGCTTTTCCAAATAGTATGCAGAATAAAACAAAGTGGCATACCATGTCCTATCCACATTTTTTTGCATGATTTTGACCTTTTGAAGTTTGGAGCTCATTTTATTCAATGTAATTTACTTTTTTCAAGGCTAGAGTGGAGTAGCATGTTAAACGGTCTTTTTTTTTATAGATGGGAGCTGCTATATCGATTGATAGAAAAGCTTAAAAGTAAATAGTCTTATGAAAAATAAATAACTTATATTCGGTTTAGATAAAAATAATATATAATATATATTTTCAAATATATGGGAAAAGTTGATGGAAGAAGAGACATTTGTAACTTAATAATTGAATGTTGATTTTTATGTGAGCCTTATTGTGGAGTATCATTCTATTAGAAAAATTGTTCTTATCTATTATCTATTTATAAAATAATAAATATTTAAAAAGTTGGTGTCATTTAAATTAATTTATGTTTTACAATATGATTTTCAATATTGATTTTATGTGGGTTTTATTGCAGATTATCTTTCCATTAGGAAAATTGTCAACAATGATATATAGGGCACTGGGCACTGGCGTCAATATTATTTAGTGGCTATATCATTTATGACATTGATAATTTGATTAAGCGGTATTGATATGATGAATATGTTTGATCTGCAATCTCCTTATACCTTGACATTATTAACCTTTTTATGTCTTTGCTCACACTCCTTCGAGCGACACAAGATTAATGGAAAAGGTTTAGTGATAATGAATTGTTGTAGTGGGATGGGATTATATATGTACATATTTTATAGTGTAAATTTGAGAAGTATATGCAGGAGAAGAATATTTCAAATATTTTATATTTAATTTTTCAATATAATAAAATGGATTTCAAAGTTTGAATAAATTGTATGTTTTCAAATTAGGGAAAAATATCTTTTAAAATAAAGTTTTCAAATTTAAGAGGCAAGGTAAGATTTTCTCGATGGCGTTCTTGATTGGTGAAGCCAGCGAGCTAGGGTCTCTCTGCCCTAGCTGCGCCTGGTGCTTTGTGTCTTCATTGCTAGTGACTGTTCGGAGGGGGGTTCTGGTGCGCAGGGCACGTGGCTTGGGTGGCCACATTTTTTGTTGGTTTCCGGTGCTTTCGTACGCGTTTTTCTGCTTCAACCTGCGCGTTTTGAGCTCTATATGCGGTGATTGAGGGGTGTTCTCGCATCTGTGGGGGGCTACGGTTTATTGTGGGGTTTGAAACTCGGTGGAGGGTGGCTGGGTTTTATTTCCTGTGATCTTCTCTGGTGCGTTTTGGGTTGTGGGGATTTCTGGGGTTTTTTATTGTCTTTGGCCTTGCATGGCTCCAAATGGGAGTTCCCCTGGTGGTAAGGGGTTGTCTTTCAAGGATGCGGTGGCAGGGAGCAATCCTTCGGTATTATTGCATACAAACCCTATTTTTGGTGAGTCGGGAACAGGCATGGGAGAATCCTCATATCTGTCTGGAGGTTTTAGGCCCTCAAAGGTGAATGGGTGCCTTGCCAAGAGTGATAATCGGCCGGTTGTGGAGATCCAACCTGAAGCTATTGTGGATGATATCAACTATTTATCAAAGCATGCTCTGATCTGTAAGTTTCTAGGGATTCGGGTATCCTTGTCTTTTTTGGAATCATGGGCTCGGCGTACCTGGTCTCCGGAGGGGGATATGGATGTTCTGCTGGCAGCCAATGGCTATTTTCAAGTGGTCTTCTCTTGCATGTCAGACAGGAATAAAGTTTTCAAAGGAGGGCCCTATTTCTACAATCAAGTGGGTCTCTTCATTAAACCTTGGCACATGGGATTCAATCCCACAGAAGAGCTTCCTTCGCGGGTTCCGGTCTGGGTGAGATTACCATGGCTTCCTTTAGAATTCTGGAGGGAGGACATTTTTAGTTTAGTTGCAAGTCAGCTTGGAAAACCAGTTGGTCCTTCGAGACAAACTATGGAGAAGAAGGTAATTACCTATGCCCGGGTATGTGTCGAAATTGATTTGAATAAGCCCTTGCCTGATTCTATCGAAATTCGGTTGGGGTCAAGTTCATGGATTCAGCAACTTGACTATGAAACGTTACCGTTTCGTTGTCGCCTTTGTCATGAATATGGACATTTGCAGAGGGTGTGCCCCAAATCAAAACTTACAGAGAATTCAAAAATAGGGCCGGCTGGTGCTCCTCACACCCAAGATAAAGGGAAGGCCCCTATGAGGGAGGACACGGAGGGCTTTATCCCTGTACGAGGGCGTAACAAGGGTCGCGGCCAAAAGAGGACCTTTAAGGACAGACAGACAGATGAGGTTTTCAATAGGTTTGATGGGTTGGATGACTTGGAACAGTTTGATGGAACCATTGCTAACATGCCGGTTAGCCACGAGCTCTTGGAAGCAAAGGAAATAGGTGGGGAGGAGAACAATGTTGCTCTGATCGATCCACAAGAGGGAGAGCTTGGTGTACTGATGGACACAACTACTTCTGTGAGACCTGTTGAGGAGTTGGAAACCAGTGGAGCCAAGGAACTACAGGAGATTTCTGCTCATGCCCGAACCAAGGCTTGCACCGGTAATGTTCGGCAGGAGGAGAGCAAAAGCAAGGGTTCCCCCTCCTTTTTAGGTATTCATCAAAAAACCATTAGAAAAGACACCCCAGAGAAGACTCTTAAGGTGGGAAGAAAGAAAGACCAGGAAAAGGTGAAATTAGTGGGAGAGACTTTAGTGGAGTCTGGTTCTGTGAAGACCATTGATTCCCACTTCCCTCTTCATCAGAAATGATTGTTCTTTCATGGAATGTAAGGGGGTTGAATAGCATCCCTAGACAAAAAGCTATTCGGGATTTGATTAAGTCTCATTCGCCTGAGGTGGTTTTTATTCAGGAAACTAAGTTATCCATTGATAGGATGCATGATACGGCCGCTAAGATTTGGCCGAGATGTCTTTGCCAGTGCATTGGCGCTCAAGGATGTTCTGGGGGGTTGGCTCTTTTATGGGATCCTCGCAAACTGGTCCCGCTGTGGTGGGTCTCTAGCAAATCTGCTATTTCCTTGGTGGCCACGTGTTGTGTAACTGGTGAGATTCTTCTCTTCACTAATGTTTATGCTCCGATTGATTTTATTGGAAAAACTTTGCTTTGGTCACATATAGGCTATGTCCGCTCTCTTGCCCCTCTATTCCCTTGGATTTTGGCAGGAGATTTCAACGCTGTCTTAAGTTTGGAAGAGAAGCGGGGAGGTAATCCCAAGCTCGATCCCTCGGCAGGCCTTTTAAGAAGTAACATTGAAAGCTTGAGGGTGGTGGACATCACACCTTCCAATGGGTTGTTCACTTGGAACAATAGGAGATGTGGGGCGGAAGCAATAGCGGAAAGATTAGATAGGTTTCTGGTTTCTTGTTATTGGATAGCAGACAGTTGGATCACTAGTTCAGAAATTTTGGACTGGAGGGGCTCAGATCACTGGCCAATTCTTTTGTCTGCTTCTAAGTTTCAGAGGACAAAGAATCCATCCTTTAAGTTTCAGCTTATGTGGTTGCGGGATGCTTCTCTTCAGGATTATATCATTGCTTGGTGGAGGGAAGGGAAGCCTGCTTATGGCACCGCTATGTTTTCTTTTGTCAAGCAACTACAATATGTTAAGTTTAAGCTGAAAAGGTGGAACAGAGAATGCTTTGGAAATCTCTTTGGAGCGAAGAGAGAAGCACAGCGGAGGGTGGACTATATTACTCGCCAAATCAGAGAACAGGGCTTGTCTGATGGGCTATATAGAGAAGAAGCTGCAGCAGTAAAGAATCTAGAGGAATGGGAGCTCCGTGAAGAGATCTACTGGAAGCAAAAAGCTCGAATTGATTGGCTCCAGGAAGGGGACAAAAATACAAAGTTCTTCCATAACACTGTGAAGGACAGAAGACAGGGGAGCGTTCTCAATTCTCTCATGACGGCTGAAGGGATTCTGCTTTCCTCTCATAGGGAGATTGCTTTGGAGGCTACTAGATTTTTTGGGAGTTTGTTTTCAGAAGACTCTGATCTGGCTAGGGTTGAGGAGGATTTGGTTCTGGCTTGCATTCCCTCCTTAGTCACTCCTGAAATGAATGAGGCTCTCATTAAGCCCATTACTCTATCTGAGATAGAACTTGTTGTGTTTGGAATGAAAAAGGGTAAAGCCCCGGGACCAGATGGTTTTCCTATAGAGTTTTTTCAAGCCTTTTGGGAGATTGTCAAGATGGACCTCTTTGAAGTGGTGCAAGAATCCTTTCACAACAAGCAGATGCTGAAGGCTTTGAATGCAACTTTCCTGGCTCTCATCCCAAAGAAGGAAGGAGCTAACTCCCTTAATTTCTTTAGACCTATTGCTTTGTGCAATGTGATGTACAAAATAATTACAAAAGTGATAGCTGAACGGTTAAAGCCATGGCTCAATAACCTAATATCCGAGGAGCAAGGGGGCTTTGTTACAGGACGACAAATTTTGGATGGGGTTATCATAGCGGCTGAAGCTATGCACTCTATGGCTGCCTCCAAGGAAAAAGCTATGTTCATAAAGTTGGACATGGCCAAAGCTTATGATAGGGTCAGATGGAGTTTTTTGCAGAAAGTTTTACAGGCCTTTGGTTTTGGTCAGGAGTGGATCAGCTGGGTTATGAGCTGCATCACTTCACCTTCTTATGCTGTCCTGATTAATGGTGAACCTTCTGACTTATTCGGCGCGGCCAGAGGCCTTAGGCAAGGGGATCCCCTCTCCCCTTACCTTTTCATCCTGATGGCAGAAGGATTGGGAAGACTTATCAAGTCTCAAGTTAGTCAGGGAGGGATTCAAGGTTGGAAGTGGGGGCATGGCATTCCTCCTTCTTCTCACCTCCAATTTGTGGATGATACGTCTTTGATGGGTGCTGCAAGAATTCAGGAGGCAGCTAGCTTCCGAAGAGCCTTGGATATTTATGTGAAAGCCTCAGGACAGAAGATTAATGAAGAAAAGTCACAAATTTTCTTCTTCAATACCCCCGCTTCTATTCAAGTTCGGATTGCACATATCTTGAGGTTTCAAATTGGAACGCTTCCTTTAGTGTATCTTGGCATCCCTCTTTCAGACCAAAAGTTATCAAGGGGTGTATGGCAAGAGATTTTGGATAAGCTTCGAAGCAAGGTGAGTCATTGGACTCACCGATGGCTCTCAACTGCTGGTAGGATGACTCTTTTGAAGTCTGTGATCCAAGCTCTCCCGATCTACAGGTGTCTTGTGCAGTCAGCCCCTGCTGGTTTCATTAAGGACTTTGATGCCCTATCCAGGCAATTTTTATGGACAGGTAATTTGCTTTCGCAAAATGGAGTTTGGTCAAATGGGATTGTGTTTGCAGATCAAAGCAGGATGGTGGCCTTGGTTTGAGGAAAACAAGCTTGAACGGTTGGGCTCTTGCTGCTAAGCTATTTTGGAGATGGTGCATAAGCCAAGATCAAGGTTGGGCTAAAATCCTTAATGTTAAGTATCTTGGTGGGGTGAATGGGAAAGAGGTACCAAGGTACAGCCTGACTGGAAGAGGGTCCATGATTTGGGAGACTTTGAAGAAAGGGGCGCAGTTAGTTAAAAATGGTCTTTTCTGGATTTGCAATAGCGGTTCGGATGCCCTATTTTGGGAGGATTCTTGGGATGGATTTCCTCCTATTCTATCTCAATACCCCCACCTTCAACCTTTATGTGACAGTTTCCTTGCAGCAGGATGGAGTAAGGTCGAGGATTTTAAGGTGTTTTTAAGAGTGGGAAGGGGCGAGGTTGCCAGATGGAAAGAACCCCAAGAATGGCCCCCTGGGGGTTCTGAGGGAGAGAGGGAGACTCTTGTTAGGATTCTTGCTGGCAGAGCGTGTAACTCTTTAAGAGGAGCTGATACCCTCGCCTAGGGTCCCAATCCAAAAGGGAAGTTTTCAGTTGCCTCAGGCTATCAAGAATTGGAAAGACAAAATTTTGACAGGATTGACATATCGTGGTGGAAACAAGTTTGGAATAAGTCGGCTTGGCCCAAGTGCAATTTCTTCTTATGGCTTGTGGTTCAGAATAGATGTCTTACCTGGGAGAATCTCCAGAAGAGGGGCTTTCATGGGCCTTCTATCTGCACTTTATGTAATCAAAGTGAAGAAAATAGTTCGCACCTCTTTTTCCAATGTTCTTTCACCAGGGTTATTTGGCACTGGTGGTGGGAAGCTTGGGAGCATGCTTGTATTCATCCTCACTCTCTGGTTGAGTTTTGGAACAGTCTTGGTAGACCCCCTTCTAAGACTTCCTTTCTGGAGGTGGCTTGGGATATTGGTCCAGGATTTATTATCTGGCAGGTGTGGTTGGAAAGGAATCGTAGGATCTTCCAGGATAAGCCAAAGAGGGTGCAACAGGTGTGGCTGCAAGTAATAAATATGCTACAGGAGACTCTTGCTGCGAAGTGTGATCTCTCGGAGGATATTGCTCCTGGAGATGTGCGAGTGGTTCAAAAGTTGAATATTCTAGGTGCTGATCCTAGTGGTGCTCCTTGGAAGATACAACAGACCAGAAGCAGGAAAGCTAAAAGGAAGGTTTGTAGGGAAGGAAAGTGGTCCCCCCCCCTAGTGGGACTCTCAAGATCAATACTGATGGGTCCTCTAGGGGAAATCCCGGGCATGCTGGGGTTGGAGGAATTGGTAGGGACAGCTCTGGTAAGGTTATTTTCTTTTTCTCTGAATATAAAGGAATTCAAACCAATAATTACATGGAGGCACTTGCTGTCCTAGTGGCTCTTGAAAGAGGTTGTGCTCTCGGATGGAGCAAGATTATCTGCGAGTCTGACTCTCAGGTGGTGGTGGATATGCTGAATTTGCAACGGATGGAAGATGTGGATTGGCATCTGGCAGTGGTGGGTAGACAGATCCTTAGGTTGAGCACCTCTTTGGATGTTGTCTCTTTTTGCTATGTTCCTCGTGAGTGGAATAAGACTGCTGATTGCCTGGCTAAGTGGGCTTCTGATCGTGGAGAGGGATGGAGGATGGGAGATTGGACTCACCTGCCTCCAGAGTGTGCTTTGGATCTTGAGAGTCTGGTCAAGGATGATATGAATAGTTAGTTGTGCCCCTTTTGGGGGTTTTTCTGCTGGTGTTGTTTTCTCTTTCGGGCTCCTGGCCCCTGCTTTTTGTACTTTGCTGGTTGATTCAATAAATTTTTACCCCTTTTAAAATAAATTTTCAAATTTAAGAGGCAAATATTTTTTTATGGATTCTTTTTTTATTGGAAATATAAAGTTTGGGGTGCATGAGAAATCACTTTTGTTGTATTATTTACCATCACTTTTTTTTACTTACATCATGAAGTTGGTGTTGCATGCAAACAACCTTTCCCTTCTCTCTAGAGGTGGGAGAATTCATTTGGTTTGTTTCAATTCATCTTTACTTTTTACATACATCCTTTGTTGAACAAAAAATACATTTAAAAAAATTATTTATTTAATAATTTCCTTAGTAGAGATGATTAAATGGAAAGTGCAATATCTATCTTAAAAAAGAGATCAATTTTTATTTATTTCATTTATTTAAAAGTTTTTTTATTTAGCTTTTAAAAAATTAAGAATTATTTTATTTTATTTTATATATAAGTTGTACTCTATCTAAGTTGTTATTGAACTTTGATACATTGAGGAATCCATTATGGACTATAACATTTAAATATTATTATTTTTGATTGGTGTGTTATAATTATTACCTAATAACAATTCAGAGAATTATTTGAGTCCAAATGATCAAATTTGAATGTATCATTAAAAAATGTCATTTTTCAACTTTGATTTGTTTTCTTAACATTTAACCGGTTCATAAGTAAACTCATGCCATTAATATATAGTGCATGTTTACCCCTCTTGTAAATGTCACACTCAAATTATAATTTAGTTGTTAATTTTTTAATTCAAAATTAATTGTATTGGAAAAATAAAATAAGAGTTTGAATTATTTCAAAATAATTTTGATTAAAAAGATTAACTAAAAAACCTTCTTTAATAGTTCACATTTACCCCTCTTGTATTGATTTGGGTGGAAATATTAATTATAGTTTGGTTTATTGTGTTACGTTTGGAGCATCCCCTCCTTCATTTGAAAAACACATATCCTACTAAAATTCTATTTTAATTTTTGAGACCAACCCATTTTCAAATGGCTATTTATGAACCATACAAATCCAACTTGTGTAGTTATCAAATAATCAAAAGAATTCTTGTTACAGTCATCTTCATACTGTTTGCTTCCCATTTAACTCCCCAAGTAATGGAAAACTTACAACCACCTACAGACATTATCACTATCTCCAGCAGCTCCTCTAAGGGAGATGTTACAGGATCAAAACCTAATGCTTCTCCTTCCTTGACATCAAACTCAACTTCTCTTAATTGGGTTGGCATGTACTAGAGCAATATTGCATTTTTTGCATAGAACATCATGAGAGGTTGTCACGACGCTATTGAAGATGCTAAGAAGACATGTGAGGATGTATGTCATTTGTAGAACCATGAAGTCGAAATGGTGCAAAAGGAAGTTGAGAAATCCTACTTGATTAGTTGCATAAGAAAAGCACTTGAGAGTAAGACTCTACAAGAAAGAAGCCAACTGCTCACATTGGCTCCTACAGGGTTGTTGCATTTAATATACATGCATCAACTATACATTAAACACTCTGGATTCCTATCAAAGAAATGCACCCATTGTAGGCTAGGCATTAACAACATTTTAGCAAGAGATGAAACACAAAAGATATGTGTTGATTGATGAGATGAACTTCATAGGGCCAAAGTTACTATTGAAAATAGATGCGAGGCTATGTGAGGCCTCCCCACATCGACAACATCTACTTAATCCAATTGAAGGTCTTCTTTTATTGTAAAAAAAATATTATGTTGTGAAACCATTTAGCATAGCATACCGATTTAAATAAAGTTTCATTTGTTCATATTCAAATCTTCTCACATCCCATCATCAATCAACTTTTGCTATAAATAGTTAGTGTTAAGAAAAAGAATTTACATTTCCTCACAATTTTTCCCCTGCCCTTCAATATACTGCCAGAGTATATTCTGCTATCGGCGTAACCATTGCACCTCGCTGAGGTGCAAGCTAGTTTTATATAAGTTAGATCTAATTTGTAGTAGTGGACATTTTTACCATTTATTTTAGGTTATTTATGTAAATTTATATTTAAATTTTAGTTTTAGATTTTTTTTTTAATATTTTTGTCTTAATTGTCAAGCAAGTCATTTGTAAATTGATTCTTATTTATTACTTATCTTTCATCTATCATTACAAATTAATTTAGTTTTTATTATTACACATTTTATAATTTTTTTCTAAGAGGGTTAAATTATATGGTATGGCCTAGTCCATAAATAAGACAAGATGTCATGATGTGATCTAGTCTATCAAATTCAAAATTTTGCATTCACTTCCAAAGGCTAACCCCTTTCATAAAATTTGTCATTTCACTATTGGCCCAAGTGCTAATTAGCTCAAATTATGACTACAATAATGTGTTTAAGGAGATTGCATAATATTTTTGAAGACATCCATCAATCAACTTCAAAATAAAACAAAGATAAATTTGATTCAAGAGGATCCAAAGCTAGTTTTTAATACTTACACATTACACTAGTCCACTAGTTACTCGAAAATCTACATTTTCATAGTGTACTTGGCATGAATGAAAATTTTATTTCATTACTAGAGACTTGGTTGACATTGATACAAGGTGAGAATGATTCCTTTGTCTCAAAACAAGTCCCACCATACTCGTAAGCATGATTAAACTTAGAAAAAAATAGTACAAAAGTGAAGGACAATATATTTCATAAGATTGCACCAACAAAGAACCCATCTATTTTTTTTTTACCAAACTACACAAAATCATCTAGAACATTCAAAACTAGATTTCAACATGTATACATCACATTGATTCATTAATTATATTAAAGTACACATTTGCATAATATACCTATATTATGTATGCTCATTGCTAAAATTATTTAATTACCACAATATTAATTATTATTGAAACAAAGAAAAACTAACCCTTCATTTTAAAATAGTCTTTCCATATTCATGAAATCTATTGTGATCAATTACTTGATCTTGATAATACTTGAGAACCTATTTTTGAAATCTCCAAGAAGTGATGGGTTTCCATGTGAATTCTACAAGGCTCTCTTGAGCTTAGTTAATGAGGATCTCCATTAATTTTACCTTAAATATTTTCATGCTAATACTTTTGATAAGGTTAATAAGTCAAGGGAAACATTAAATTCATACCTATGTTTGAAGATCCATATGATAAGACTAATTACTCTTCTTACTATTTTCTATAAGAGTATCACCAGGGATCTTGTCTTAAAGTTATGACATCTTCTTGTATAGATTGTGCATTATTAAAAAACTAGTTTGGTTAAATCTAGGTTATTTTGGACAATACTATTATAGTTTAGGGGGTCATGAAATGGGTCAAAAGATCATAGTAGTAGGTTTTTGTCGCTCAAAATTGATTATATTAAATCCTATGATTGAATCATGTGGCTTTTCATCATCTTCATGCTTTAGGTATTAGGGTTTTTCCCTCATTTTGTTCAATAAGATCAAATGATTTTTGTTGATACCTCTCCTTTCCTTAGTATTAATGTCCAAAAATCTAATGCATTTGAGTTATTGATGTATATCTGTAATGATGCCCTTTAGCCCCTACTTTTATTGATAAGGGCTTTGCATATCTTTTACCAAATTTTAAAACTCTCAAATTTTGGTCAAAGGTATATTCTATAAATACATAGGCTCTAACATTAAATGGAATGAAACTCAATATCATAGGTAAAAAATTTCTTCTAGACCTCCTTGGATCAACATTTTTTGGTGGACCTTGATTGGTAATGGTGATATCTTTAGATTCTTGGGAATTTATTTTAAATTCTAAGAATCCACATGCACTCAATGGTAGGTTTTTATCTCTAAAATTGCAAAAAAAATCTAGCTTACAAGATTACAAACTCTATTTTTTTAGGAAGGGGAAATTTTAGATTTGTTTGAATATTGTGGTAGCTACTCATGTTCACAACTCCTAATATCTAGTACTTCTACATTTCTCTATCAAAATTTAAAAAATATTCTTAGGGAGCTTCTTTGGTCTTCTTCCAAGAACTAAAAAGGTTTTCATTAGGTGGCTTGGGATTTTTGTTGACTTCCTCATGTCTTTTGAGATTTGGGCTTGATTTCTATTCATTAACAAGGTTTAGCCTTGTGTGTTAAGTCTATTATCCATGCTCTAGAATGCAATGATGCCTAGAAAATTTTGATATGTCATTATATCTCTTAAAACTTCCGTATGGGAGGAAAATTAGGAAAGCAATTGGCCTTCATGTCCTTCTCATCATGGAGAATTTTATTTAGATTAAAGGTACTTTTCTTATGAAAATTATTGGGAGAGTTTGTGAAGCCATCAAAACTTGGTTAGTTTCAAATGACAATGAATTTAACACTAGGCTTTCAATTAAGAAACACTATATATGGTTTATCCAATTGTATTTTGATGAGGTTCAACTATAGCTAGTAATCCCTGGGTCCATTCATTTATGCTTTTTACAAAGGGGATCAAGACCCTTCAAGATATTTTTGCTAGGATAACCAAGATTATTCATACTTTACTTGAAGCTAAAGATAATTTTCATTTGACCAATCAAAACTTTAAAAATTCTAGGATATTATTGACTCTATGCTACTAGATACTATTCATAAAATTGGGGTTTGTTATTACAAGAACTAGTGGACAGATTAGAAATAGTTTCCAAAGACACCATTTCATAAATACAATCCTCACAAGGGCTATTATTGGATCTCCTTGCACTTGTGTATGGTGCCTATCTTAAACCAAAGGGATTTTGTAATCCTCCTTGGGTTTCTAGTATTGTAGGTTTCAAAAACAATTGTTTGGTTTATATAGTTGAAAGTTGTTATTTTTTTTTAAAAGTCCAACCATGAGAAGATTTTTTTTATAATATAGAATAAACATGCAAAGATTACAATAACCATTTTCAACAACAAAAAATAGTTAATTTTACACAATTACAATATCTTAAAATCAATTAACCAAATAAAAGATGATGTCTTGAGTTACCTGACGAAGAATAAGAACAAGAATTGTTAGATATATCTTCTTGGCTATTCGGGTCTCTTGCCAAGAAAACTCAACCAAGTGAGTCACTACCTCATCCACCCCAAACAAGTGGGTGTAGTAAACTATCTTGACAACTATCTTCTAAAGGGCAAAAATCATAGGATTAGTGTTAATTGGATTGTTCAAGACTCTACTGTGAAGAGGACCCGATGTATCCCATACTACATTGAAATTATGTCCTCGTCACAGGAGTTATCTACAAGATGAGAGCCTGATCTATATAAATAACCTAATTAACTCCCACCTTAATCTAGTGCACCTCGAAAAAAGAAATGTAGTGTATCCATCCATTTCTTTGTCTTCTGCACCAAACAAGATAGAGGCAAGCTCCCAGAAGGTCAAGTAGGCATTGGTTAACTGGATAGAGGATTCAGTGTTTCTGAATCTTCCAGTTTATTTTGATGTCATCATTAACCACAAAGGCCCTGATGTCAAAGAAACTCTGGCTCTCGAGCTTTACAAATCCCTTGAGAAATTAAAAATACGGGTTTTCTTGATTCGAAAAATAAAGAACTTGGAGATTCTTTTCCATCCACTATTGAGACAGCTATTCGCTCTGCTGCGGTTGGCATAGCTATCTTCTCCAAAGGATATGCAGAGTCCCTACGGTGCTTGGTGAGGCTGATTCTCATGTTGCGGAGTAAAGTAGCATTATTTCCGGGTTTTTTAATGATGTGGAGCCTTCTGCTCTACGCCACATAGAAAACGGACCGTATGGCAAAGCATTCATTCAATACCATGAGTGATAGAACAAGGGTTGGATTGAGAAAACACAACTTCAATGCTCTGAAGTTCTGTCTTGAGAACTCCTAAGGTGTTAGTTCATTCACCCTACAACCTATAGGTCCTCTGCCTTTGAGGCACCCCTGGTTCACTTTAACAACCCTGCTATCATTGCAAATTTGCTGCTACCAAGTGTTATTTGGTACTCTTTCTTCACATGCACCATCTAGCCCTTATTCCTCTAAAGACTAGTCAACCTTCCATTCTGCCCAACCTTGTTGCAGGGCGTGTGGCACCTTCCAAGGCCTCCAAGGTCATCTTTTCCAGGTGCTTCAACAAACACCAAGCTTCAGTTCTCCATCATTTTCCTAAAATCTCAGTTCTAGGTTCTTGGGCAGGGCTACAAGCCTCAAGCCCCTTTTAGCCCTCTCAACACAAAGAATAGGTTAGAACTCTTCTCTCCCAACTGCTTGTGCCAAACTTTCTATTGACTCTCTGGCTCTTTTCCCAAGCTCTGACAGATTCTTTGGAATTTGGTACCTTTCCTGCCCGTACAGGGGTACAATCCAACCTTGGGGAAACTAGGGTTTCTTAAGGCTCTTCCTTAGTCTGTTCTGTCTTTTCTGACCACAAATGCATTGAAGAGTCTCTTGTTTTCTTCTCCACTCCTTCTCAGAGCTTCCTACATTCACAATACACATTAGATAATAATGTTGCCACACCCCTGCTGCGTTAGGGTTTTGCCCTCTTGACTGTCTTTCCTAGCCGGGCTTCCAAACTCGCCTAGGAACAGTCTTCCAGCTTGCCTATCAAACCTTTAATGACTACTATATATACACTATATACAAGCCTGGAGTTTAGTGTTGTTTCCTCTGCATCCATACTGCCTGGCGCGATCAGAAACAACCTAAAAACTCCATTTTCTAGTTTTTTTACCAATCCAAAACTGAACTTAAGAAAAGACACAGATTTTATAAAAAATAGAGAGCGATGGAAAAACTATTTAAAGATATCAAAATAGAACTTCAAAAATATGTTTTACATGCCCTTAAACCAATAAAAAATTAATTCCATTCATCTATTTACTGCCACGCCAACAAGCACAGAAAAAATAGATTTTACACAACAAAATCACTGGTTCTTGCTTATTTTCATCACAACTGCCATTGTCAAAAACTTCCAACCCTCTCAAAATGTTGAGAGATTTATTTTACATCATGATAAAATAGTTAGGTTTTCTATTTCGAGCTCAAAAGTAATCAAAAAATGTGTGTTAGAAAACACACTGTGTTTTGCAATTTTTACCAAAACCTTAGGAATCAACCACCCAAGTATTCCCAACTTATTCAAATTTAAACCTAAGCTCCAAAAAGGTCCTCATACACATTATCAATGGTGTTTGAGACCTTACCAAAACATCAAAAAGAAATTTAAAACAAAAACCTTCTAAATAAGTTTGCCACTAAGGACCTAGGCAGGTGCTCTTGCACCATTCTCCCCCTCTCAGCACAAAGATCAATGCACTTGAGGAGGTAGTAGTGATAAATCAATTCCTTTCTTCTTAAAATCTGTTTCTTCAACCCAAGTAACCTTAGATTCAGGTTTTCCTTTCCACTTGACAAGGTGTTCCATGTAGATTTTGTGCCTTGTAGACTTTTTCACCCTGGATTCTAGGATATGCTCTACCTCAAGCTGCTCTTGATTGGGTAGGGGTACATTACTGATGTCCTTGAAGACCTCATGACTGGTTTGAACCTCATCACTGACTATGCCCTTATATTTGATCAAATCAGCAATGTTGAACACCAGAGATATGCCCAAATCTGATGGTAACTCCACCTTGTAAGCATTCTTGCCATACTTGGCCAACACCTTGCATGGTCCTATCTCTTCATTTTCAACTTGGTGGACATCCCCTTCTGCAATCTAGATTTTTTGAGGTGAACCATCACATAATCACCCACTTGAAACTACACATCTCTTCTTGTCTCATCAACTTTATCTTTCAACTTTTGTGTTGCTGCTATAATTGTCTTCTTAACCTGCTCATGAATCTCCTTCATGGTCTAACTAAAATCTTCTGCTTGTCCACTCCTATTCTCCATTGTTCCAAGGTCTCTAAGCTCATAACTCTTGGGTGCATCCCATACACGACTTCAAATGGACTTTTCCCTGTAGTTCTGTTCACACTGTCATTGTATGCATATTCAGCTTGGGAAATCACCATATTCCAGGTCTGTCCATATTCCTTTGTCAAGCACCTCAATAGGTTACCTAACACTCTGTTAACCACCTCTATTTTACCATCGGTCTGAGGATGGTATGCTGATCCAAATGAGAGATTTGTTCCCAATTTGCTCCATAGTGTTTTCCAAAAATGGCTCATGAATTTCACATCCCTGTCAGAAACAATACTCAATGGCAATCCATGGATTATTACTTCCCTGAAAAATAGATGGGCAATATAACTTGCATCATGTGTAGTCTTGCAAGGAATAAAGTGACTCATCTTGCTAAATCTGTCCACAACTACAAAAATACTGTCAAAACCAGTTTTAGTCTTGGGAAGACCCACCACAAAATCCATGCTCACACACTCCCATGGTCTTTTAGGAATAGGCAGGGGCTGATACAAACTAGCATTGCTAGCTCCCCCTTTGGATTTCATGCAAACAACATACTGTTCTACATAATTTCTAACATCTCTTGCCAACCTAGGCCAGTAATAAAATCTTTGTACCAGTTCTAAAGTTTTATTGATTCCAAAGTGTCCACTAAGACTGCCATTGTGTTTCTCTTGGATCATATTTTCCCTCATTGATCCTCTTGGGACACATAACAGATTGCCCTTGAATAACAATCCATTTTGTAGAGTATACTTAGCATATTGACTGTGAAAGTGATTTGCAAAGTCTAAACATACCTTGTAGGCTTCTACGAAATCTTCATCCTCACCATAGAGATCTTTAAAACTCTCCAATCCTATGATTTTCAGCTGTATCTCTTGGACTGTCAACATCCTCCTACTTAATGCATCTGCCACTTTGTTTTGTTGTCCCTTCTTGTGCTTAATGGTAAATGTGAAAGCTTGAATGTACTCCATCCATTTCAAGTGTCTATTGCTTCACTTCTCTGGGTGTTGATGTAACTGAGTGCTTGGTTATCTGTGAAAACCACAAACTCTTTGGGCAATAAATAATGCCTCCATTTCCTAAGGGACTGCACTAAAGCATAAAGTTCCGATCATAGGTGGAGTATTTTTGCTTGGCTTCATTAAGTTTTTCACTCAAGAAGGCTACAGGCCTACCTTCTTGACTAAGGACACCTCCTACTGCTACTCCACTTGCATCACACTCAACTGTAAACAATTTATCAAAACTAGGCAATAACAAGATAGGTTGTGTTGCCACTTCTTTTTTCAACTTTTCAAACCCTTTATCAGCCTCTAGTGTCCACTTAAACTTTGTTTTCTGACCACCCTTGATTGTATCTAACATTGGTGCACATATACCACTAAAATTCCTTATAAACTTCCTATAAAACTGAGCCAAACCATGAAAACTTCTTACCTCAGTTGTTGTGGTTGGTGTAGGCTAGTTTAGGATGGCTTCCACCTTACTTGGATCCATCTTCAGCGTTCCTTTGGATACCACAAAGCCTAGATACACAAGTTCTTGTTTGAAGAACTCACACTTCTCAAGGTTGATTGCCAACTATTCTTCTTGCAACCTTTTGAGTACCATCTCTACATGCTTCAAATGTTCTTCTGTTGTCTTACTGAAAATCAGTATGTCATCCAAGTAGACTACCACAAAAATCCCTATGAAATCCTTAAGCACCTCATTCATTAATCTCATGAACGTGCTAGGGGCATTTGAGAGGCCAAATGGCATCACTTTCCACTCATACAAACCATCATTTGTCTTAAAAGCTGTCTTTCATTCATCACCCTCCTTAATTCTGATTTGGTGATACCCGCTCTTAAGATCTAACTTAGTGTAATACTGTGCTCCTCCAAGGAAATCCATTAAATCTTCAATCCTAGGTATTGGAAATCTATACCTAATTGTGATTCTATTAATTGCTCTAGAATCAGTACAAAGTCTCCATTTACCTCCTTTTTTAGTTGCCAAAAAAATTGGGACTGCACATGGGCTGATGCTCTTTTGAATTAGACCTTGATTAAGCAATTCTTCCACTTGTCTTGCCACCTCTTGGTTCTGCTCCGGGGTCAGTTTATATGTTACTTTGTTAGGAAATGAGGCTCCAGGTATGAATTCAATTTGATGACTTATTGCTCTCTTGGGTGGCAGAGTTGTTGGTGTTCCATCACTCACTATGCTCTTGTATTTATCAAGTAAGTTTTGGACTGCTACTGGTAACACTGTCCTTTCAGCCTTTCCCTCTTCTTTGGGCTGCATCATGATCACATACCCTTCATTCCCTTGGTGTAGATCCTTGATGAACTCCTTGCCACTGCTCAACATAATGTTAGGAACCTTGGACTGTCCTTCATCATCCTCAATCAATGACTGCAGCTTGAAGGTTCTTCCATCCTTCTTGAATTCTATGGTGTTCTCCTTCCCATGATATATAGCACCTCTATCATATTGCCATGGCCTACCAAGAAGAAGATGGCATGCATCCATGGGCAGTACATCACAAATCAGCTTGTCTTTGTAGCCTCCAATTGAGAATTCCATTGTAACCTGCTCATTCACTAAGACACTCTGCCCTTTGTTCAACCATGTGAATTTATAGGGATTGGTATGAGGTACCTTCTACAATTTTAACTTAGTTACTGCCTCCTCAGAGATGATATTGTCCGTAGAACCAGAATCTACAATAACCTTGCATACCTTTCCCAATATCTTGCACCTTGCTCTAAACAAAGCTCTCCTTTGCTTGGGTTCTTCCTTAACCGGTTGCCTGATCAAAACCCTGTTGAACATCAGATTCTCACCTACTTTTGATTCTATATGACTGATCTCAGGTGTCTTTACACTCATGGTGTCCTCTTGTGCATAAGCTACTCTTTTCTCATTGCTAGATGAAGCTTTCTCTTGGCACCTATAAGCTGGATGACCTAGCTGATTACAGTGATAGCACTTCATAGTGGCAAAGTAGGAGTTACTTCTGCCTACTCCTCTTCCTCTGTTTGAACCTCCTTGAGGTCCTCTTCCTCTATTAAATCCTCCTCTTGATGAGGTTTCACCTCCATGCTTAGTAAGCTTTGATTCACCTTGGCTTCTTTGGTCACCACCTCTTCCTTGGTAACCTCCACGCTATCCTCTTTGATCTTTGCCTCTTCCTTTGCCCTTAGAGGACTGATCATGCTTCCTTTTATTCCTCTCTTCAATCTTGATAGCTAGCTGATAGCATTGGTGGACTGTCTTAGGGCTGAGCAAAGCCATCTCTTCCTGTATATTCCACTTCAAACCATTGAGGTATCTAGCCACTTTTAGGCTCTCATCTTCTACCACATTTGATCTCAAACAAAGCTTTTGGAACTCTTCAGTGTAGGTGTTGACATCTTGATCTCTTTGTCTTAAACTCTTCCTCTTCTTGTGGAGTTGAATTTCATAGTCATCTGGCATATAGGCTTCTTTCACTTTAGCAACCATTCCTTTCCAGGTTGATATGGGCTGCTTGCCTTCTTTCTCCCTTTCAGTCTGGACAAATTTCCACCAAGTCAAAGCTGATCCTCTCAACCTTGATTTTGCAACCTTCACCTTCTGTGTCTCTGTAACTCCATCACATTCGAAGTGATTCTCCATTCCATCTATCCAGTCCATGACCAGATCAGGATCCATCTTTCCATAGAACAACGGTATGCCCTCAAGTCCTTTTCCACTCAGGGCTTTTAATGCCTTTAAGAAAGGCTCCTCCTCCAGAACAGGGTCAGGTTCAGGGACTTTGTGCTCCTCTGCAACCTCTTCTTCCTTTGGCACTATTCCTTTCAGCCTTGCATTGTTCAATGCCTTCTCCAATTGCCAAATTCTTTCCTTCAGGGACTTGTTGTCCTCTTCTTGCTCTTCAACCTTTTTGGCTAACTGTGCATTTGTCACCATCTTGGGTGGTTCACTTGATTCAACTTCCTCTGACATATAAGCTGCTTTCCCAAATCTTTCACTGCTTTGATACCAATCTGATAGAACAAGGGTTGATATGAGAAAGCACAATCTCACTGCTTTGAGTCCTTGTCTTGAGAACTCCTAAGGTGTTATTTCTTTCACCCTACAACCTATAGGTCCTCTGCCTTTGAGGCACCCCTGGTTCACTTTAACAACCCTGCTATCATTGCAAATTTGCTGCTACCAAGTGTTATTTGTTACTCTTTCTTCACATGCACCATCTAGCCATTATTCCTCTAAAGACTAGTCAACCTTCCATTCTGCCCAACCTTTTTGCAGGGGCATGTGGCACCTTCCAAGGCCTCCAAGGTCATCTTTTCTAGGTGCTTCAACAAACACCAAACTTCAGTTATCCATCGTTTTCCTAAAATCTTAAACATCTTGTGCAAGACATCATCGATTTCAGTCGACTTAAACATCTTAAACATCTTGTGCAAGACCTCATCGATTTCAGTCATCTTAAACATCTTGTGAAAGACCTCATCGATTTCAGTCGACTTCAAATTGAAGGTGTTAATGATCAGGGGAAAAAGTATGTTGCCCCTCCTAACCAAAACTTGCAAATCTTTACCAACTGATAGAACAAGGGTTGATATGAGAAAACACAATCTCACTGCTTTGAGTCCTTGTCTTGAGAACTCCTAAGGTGTTATTTCTTTCACCCTACAACCTATAGGTCCTCTGCCTTTGAGGCACCCCTGGTTCACTTTAACAACCCTGCTATCATTGCAAATTTGCTGCTACCAAGTGTTATTTGGTACTCTTTCTTCACATGCACCATCTAGCCCTTATTCCTCTAAAGACTAGTCAACCTTCCATTCTTCCCAACCTTGTTGCAGGGGCGTGTGGCACCTTCCAAGGCCTCCAAGGTCATCTTTTTCAGGTGCTTCAACAAACACCAAACTTCAGTTCTCCATCGTTTTCCTAAAATCTCAGTTCTAGGTTCTTGGGCAAGGCTACAAGCCTCAAGCCCCTTTTAGCCCTCTCAACACAAAGAATAGGTTAGAACTCTTCTCTCCCAACTGCTTGTGCCAAAATTTCTATTGACTCTCTGGCTCTTTTCCCAAGCTCTGACAAATTCTTTGGAATTTGGTAACTTTCCTGCCCGTACAGGGGTACAATCCAACCTTGGGGAAACTAGGGTTTCTTAAGGCTCTTCCTTAGTCTGTTCTATCTTTTCTGACCACAAATGCATTGAAGAGTATCATGTTTTCTTCTCCACTCCTTCTCAGAGCTGCCTACATTCACAATACACATTAGATAATAATGTTGCCACACCCCTGCTGCGTTAGGGTTTTTCCCTCTTGACTATCTTTCCTAGCCGGGCTTCCAAACTCACCTAGGAACAATCTTCCAGCTTGCCTATCAAACCTTTAATGACTACTATATATACACTATATACAAGCATGGAGTTTAGTGTTATTTCCTCTGCGTCCATACTGCCTGGCGCGATCAGAAACAACCTGAAAACTCCATTTTCTAGTTTTTTTACCAGTCCAAAACTAAACTTAAGAAAAGACATAGATTTTATAAAAAACAGAGAGCGATGGAAAAACTATTTAAAGATATCAAAACAAAACTTCAAAAATATGTTTTACATGCCCTTAAACCAATAAAAAATTAATTCCATTCATCTATTTACTGCCATGCCAACAAGCATAGAAAAAAATAGATTTTACACAACAAAATCACTGGTTCTTGCTTATTTTCATCACAACTGCTATTGTCAAAAACTTCCAACCCTCTCAAAATGTCAAGAGATTTCTTTTACATCATGAGAAAATAGTTAGGTTTTCTATTTCGAGCTCAAAAGTAATCAAAAAATGTGTGTTAGAAAACACACTGTGTTTTGCAATTTTTACCAAAACCTTAGGAATCAACCACCCAAGTATTCCCAACTTATTCAAATTTAAACCTAAGCTCCAAAAAGGTCCTCATACACATTATCAATGGTGTTTGAGACCTTACCAAAACATCAAAAAGAAATTTAAAACAAAAACCCTCTAAATAAGTTTGCCACTAAGGACCTAGGCAGGTGCTCCTGCACCACCAACCCTATGCCTAATTATAATATTTCATTTGTCAAAGCTAGTGAAACTAAGAAGAATGATGTGATGAATGTTGACTCGGATGATGAAAACATGGATACTATTGAACAAGGTCCTATGGCTAATGATGAACAAAGTCATATGGATGATATGGTTGGATTTATCAAAATTATACCTCACAAGGGCCGAACTAAAAAGCCTCTTCACATTGCTTTCTCATCTAAAGATATTATTAGAAATGCACCTAATCATCCTCTTTACAAAGCCGGTTGAATCAATGACTAGCCCACTAATGGGATATTAATTGATCTTGTCTGTGGAGAGAATGTGATCACCAAAGAATTCTTACTTGTGCATGAACTCTATGAATGATCCAGGTGGATTTTCACCAAAAATTTAAGTGATTCAATTTCTCTAGAAAATGGCACTATGTTGAATTACTTAGCAAAACAAACCCAACGCAACTTGAACGACATCAAAAGGATTTCAAATGCTCAAGATATGCGCAGTCAAAGTTGGGGACAAACCAAGTATAGAGGCCAATCAGAAAGGCAAAAAAATCATCTCCAAATTGGTCAAAGTTGGTGTCATGACAAAGGGCTCATCACAATGAGGCCAACGTCATTCATTTCATCAAAAATGAAGTTTGTTCGACAAAGATATGGTCGGTCAAAGTTGAGGGTTGACCGTGATGACGTGGTAAGAATGGTGACATGGCAGCACACAATGACATGGTCATAGTCAGTAGGCAATGACCAACATGTGGCATCTCGACAAGTTGACTTCAATCTACACTGACACATGGCACTCAACTCCAACTAACACGTGGCATAGTTGAGCGAATCTTTACATGACACGTGGCACCCATCTTGTGTGGACTTCGGCGGTCGATTGAACCAAAATTTGAGGATAAAGTTGAGGATGGGATTTGATCCCATGACCTTCCTTCTACTAGCCTTGAGCGCTACCAATGCATCATGCACTTTCTTTAGAATATTAGGTGTTTAAGTTTCTTTTATACACTTTAAAAAGACCACTTAAAGCTTATAAAGGGGAGGCCAACGGGTTTGACTAGTTGACCTCCCCAATAAAAGCAACCCCCTTATCCACTAGGCCACCGGCCCTTTAGGAACTTACATAGCGAACCGGCCCTACTTTATCTACTCTAGAAAATTGAATTCTTCCTTATTTTTAAAAATAACCCCTTAAAAAATAATGATTTAAACCCTAAATAAAAATAAGCCCGAATCCATGAGCTTTTTAAGGGGGCTTAAAATATCTTTTGGAGGTTAAAAGATAATATAAGGAATTAAAAATTATTTTAAAGGGGATTATGTGTGATATTATTACAAAAATGGGAGATATGGGTTTATCATGCAAATCAATTGGTTTTAAGTCAATTTGGGAAAATTTTATGTATAAAAAGGGGGGTATGGGCTTGTGAGAGTTAGTGAGGAATGTGGAGAAAAATTCCTATGTGATAGTGAGTAGTTCTAATATGTGCAGTGAGAGGCTTTATGCCAATTTTCTTGTACTTGAAGGAGGAGAGCTATTTGTAATCTCATTATCAAGGAGATGTGAGAAGACTCTGTCGAAGTTGCAGCCTTGTAATTTTTTTCTGGAGCATAATTAGGGATCGGTCACTCTATTGGAGAGGGACCCAGAGACATAGCCATCATGGCAAACTTTTTTATCAACTTGTGTTTCGTCTTCTCTCTTTTATCTATTCTGTTAATTTATTCACTTTAATATGGTTGTGTTAATTTAATCATTTCAATTATGATTTTAAGATCTTTAATCAAAACATTGTAATAAGTTATTATTCACATGCAACAGTCCTAGATCCTAACATTAGATCAATTGGTATCAGAGCTTTGTTGTGACTAGTGTCTACAGTGGTGAATGATAATGAGATCAAAGAGCCAAGGAGGTGAAGGCACACTCACAGTGTATAATCCTGAGATCGGGAAGATAAAGTCCTTTCCATAAAAAATGTTAGAGATTGAAACTGAACATGAAATCATAGAACTTGATGAAAGATGCTTTTGGAAAGCATTCCCTGACATGAAGACCATGGTGAAGGTGTTCTACAAAGAAAGACAAGAATGAAAGAAATCTAAAGAAGGAAATACATCGAAGCAGGAAGATTATGAAGATCGCAAAGACAAGAAGAAATAATCAGGAGATGGTGAAGAATCTCCAAAATCCCCTCCATCTTCTCCTTCTTCTTCTCCCCCTTCTTCTCCTTCTACTTTTGTTAATCCTTTCAAGAGCACATCTAAACCTGTTATTAAATTGGATGTAAAATTTTAGTTACCTAAGTACTGTGGGGAGTTAAATGTTGAAAAGTTAGATGATTGGATCCAACAGGTAGAAGTGTATTGTAGGATTCAACCTGCCTAGTAAAAGATGCTTCTAAGAGCTAGTTAGCTACTCTCTGGTTGGGAGGTACAACTCTCACCTGGTGGGAGAGTAGGACTCGGGCAAAAATTGCTTGCCATGGTAATGTAGGTATGACTTGGATGGAATTTTTTGCTGCCCTTAAAAAACAATTTTACCCTTTAGGTTATATGCATCAATTGACAATGAATTGGAAAACCTTTAGGCAAGCTAAGGGCCAGTCTATCCAAGATTACACCCATGAGTTTAGGAAATGAGCTATTGTTTTGAATGTCCCATTGTATACTCAGGATAGAATTCTTAAGTACATAGATGGTTTGCATTCTTACCTAAGACATACTATTCTAATGTTGAGTCCTAATAATATAGATGAAGTATCTATCCAAGACACTCACTTAGAGTCAAGGGGTAAGAACACTTTTAGTGATAATTTCTCAAAGAAACCATCTAAGCATGAGGGTAAGCCTAAGGGTAAAGAAAAAGACAAAGGAAAAGGGAAGAAGATAACTACAGTGAAGAAGGAGGGTGTTAATCCCACATTATTACATTGCAATAAAGAGGGGCATGTTGATTCGAGATGCTGGAAGTACCATCCTAATTTGAGGCTGAAAAGATATGGAAGCAACAAAGATAAACAAAAAAATCCTGCGGTGGTTAAACAGGATCTTGGATCTTACTCTAGAGATGAAAGACAAATTTTTGCTACCAAAATCTAAGGTAAAGGGAAAGGAATTATTCTCTCTTCCAATTCAAATGTTCTTAATGCAAGTACAAGTAAAGTATCATCTCCTCCTAAAGTTTATAAGCAACAAAACAAATTGTTTCACAT
This sequence comes from Sequoia sempervirens, assembly GCA_007258455.2. Classification (NCBI taxonomy): domain Eukaryota; kingdom Viridiplantae; phylum Streptophyta; class Pinopsida; order Cupressales; family Cupressaceae; genus Sequoia; species Sequoia sempervirens. The sequence goes on along the minus strand of VDFB02173253.1, from coordinate 193,134 downwards.
TCGAGTTGTAACTAAGCACACTAAGATTGACACACTGTTTGATATGGGTTATCAAGTCAACTTAATATCTGAAGAAGTTGTGAAGAAACTTAATCTAGCTACAATACCTCATCCAAAGCCTTATCTACTTAGATGGGTTTGCAATGATGCTCAACTACAAGTAACGAAACAATGTAAACTACGATTTGCTATCAATACAAATTATGTTGATGAGGTAGAGGTAGACGTAGTCCCTTTGGATATTTGTGGTCTTGTGTTAGGGATGTCTTATTTGTATGATAGAAAAGCAATCTTTTATAGGGGGATAATAAGTATCATCTCTATAAGGATGGTAAAGAGTATATTGTAAGGGCACATAAGATCAAGACTAATCTTGCACTAGTCAATACTGGTCAAATGAAAAGGTTGGTCAATGCTAGTAAGAAATTTGTACTAATGCTTGTAAAAGACAAAGAGGATGATGTATCTGAGGCATTTAAGGGTTGTGATCCAAAACATAAAATTGAGTTAGTCAAAGTTTTATCTACCTATGATGACCTTTTTCAAGAACCAAAGGGATTGCCACCAAAGAGAGATTCAACATGAAATCCATTTGCAGTAGGACACACCTCTTCCAAACATCAACATATACCATTTATCCATTATGCAGAATGAAGAGATTAAGAAGTAGGTTCAAGAGTTGGTCAAGAAAGGGGTAATTCATCCAAGTACCTCTCCTTGTGGCTCATCGATAGTGTTAGTGCCAAAGAAAGACAAGTCATGGAGAATGTGCATCGACTACTGAGCTTTGAACAAGATATCAATAAAGAATAGGTATCCTATTCCGCGCATTAATGAATTACTTGATCAATTGAAACATGCTATTTATTTCACTAAGTTAGACTTGTGTAGTGTCTATCATCAAATAAGGATTGCAGAACATGACATTTGGAAAACTGTATTCAAGACAAAACAGGGACTGTTCAAGTGGTTCGTCATGCCCTTCGAGCTATGTAATGCACCAACTACCTTTATGAGAGTCATGAATGATGTCTTTCATCCTTTTATTGATGAGTTTTTCATAGTTTATTTAGATGATATTCTTGTATTCATTCAAACTTGGGAAGATCATGTAATTCATGTAAAAAAAGTTTTTGATGTAGTGAGAAAATAAAAACTTTATGTAAAGATGTCAAAATGTGAATTCGCTAAGAAATCCTTAGTGTACTTAGGCTATGTCGTAGGTGGTGGTCAATTGAATGTAGACCATGTGAAGGTCAAAGTCATTGTAAAATGGCCTAAGCCAAGTATAGTAATAGAAGTCAGAAGCTTCTTAGGTGCAGTTTAGTACTGGAGGAAGTTCATTGCAAACTTCTCCTACATTGCATCGCCATTGCACGTGTTAACCTGTACGAAGATAACTTTCCAGTGGGGAGGTCCAAAGAAAAAGGCCTTTGACACTTTGAAGGAAAAGTTGAGCACCGCATCAGTTCTAGATTTACTGGATTTACAACAATCATTTGAGATCGAGACAAATGCGAGTGGGTTTTCCATGGGAGTAATACTGATGCAAGGAGGTAAACCAATTTCCTATCACTTGTTGATGGTGCCAAATTGACCCACAACATGTAGGTAGGATAAAAGTAAAAATATCTTACCTCTCATGAAAAATACAATCGACAATCAAATTGATCACCTCTGAAGGTCTTTGATGTTGGTTCACAATGTTGTTGTTTCACAAAGTGGTCAATATGGTTGTAATGTTCAAGGGGCCTATTGCTTTTAAGCTTTTTGATTGTTATAAGATCAAACATATATTTAAACCTACTTTAACTAGTGATTTTAAAGAAACAGAAAAAGATAGATTAAAGCTTTTAAACTGACGAGAATGTTGATTCATCCAACTAATCAGACTTGTTGCCTTCCAGGAAATTCTTAAACTAAAACTGCAGAATAAAATTAACTTGTAATTAAAACACAGTTTCATTCATTGGTAGTGCAAACTTCAATAGTAGATTGCAAATAATCATTTAAACAAAACATAAGATAAAATTTCATTTCTTGAAAGCTTTCAAATCAAATGATTAACCCACGATAAATACCATTCTGGAGAACAATATGAAGTAGATTTAAATATGGTTGCTTCTACTGCTAATGAAATAGATAAACAACATTTACAAATCTGGCAAGATCACCAGTGTACAGAAAACCAATGTCTTCAAATTTTCTCCATCTATACTAAGATAAATCTGGAAGATACATCCCCTCCTCCTGTTGAACTTAACTCCTACTTTACTTCTGCTCTCGAGTTTATTTACCTTCTAACCCTAACTTACTAATTCTTAACCAAAAGGAAGAAAAAATATCAAGATGAAGATCAAGCTCTCCTTTTTTACAAAGAGGCAAAAGTGCCATATTTATACACACACGTCTAAAAAAAATGTGTCGGCCCCTGTTTTAGGGTTTACAAAAATGAGTCAGTTCCAAAACATGTCGGCCCTAGAATAGTTTGGAACAAAGTCAATCATGCATTAAATGCATATACTTTGTTCATGTCGGCAAAATATCTCCCTCGGGCATGGTCTCTAGATTGTTTACAACCACCATCATTAACTCGCAGCCCTCGTCCCTGACCTCGAGACCCCTTTGCAGAGTTGCTTTGAATGTTCTAAAGCATTGTCATTAATATCGATCCACTTTTGCCAGTAGATGTCCCATCTGTCATTAAGACTTGCAACTTCTTCTTCTCTATTTAGATCTTTCTGCAAGTTGACCCCTTTGAGAAGCAACATCTGATGTTCCTGACATGCTTCAACCCTGCAAAAAAATTCCCTCATCAGTCCTCTAAAAGCATGGAAAATATCATTCTTCGTATTACCTTTCATACCTTTTCTATTCTCACACTTAGCAAAAACTCAACTCTGGCAGAGGCGGGACCAAATCAGAACTAGGAACAACACTTACCTTTAATACCGGTGGGATGGGAACCAAAATGAAATTGGAACCGGGACTGGAGTCGGGACGAGAACTAAACATAAGACAATTCGTTAACTTTCAATTCATTGCACCATTTGAGATTCAACCCCGCAAGAAAGCAAATAAACAGAGCCAAAATTTGACCAAGTGATCAGAACCGGAGTAGGGATAGGAAGCAGACCCAGAAGTGACCAATGTCCCCAAGTTCAATCCCCATTCTGGTTCCGCATCCACAAAAGCAAAGAAACCTGGGAACTCGCAGCAGGGCAGGGGCAAAGTCAGAACCAGATGAGGAAACTGAATTTGGTAGCAACTCCATATCCCAAATCGTTCTCGAACCTGGCCCTACAAAAGAGACCAAACACAAGAAACAAACAAACAAACACAAGAGGGATTAGAACGAAAACTAATCCCGAGCGAACCTCGACGGGGGCGGAGGCAGAACAAAACCTAACCCTGAAACTTTTCCAAGTTACAAGTTCAATTTCCATCTTGACTCCGCCTCCGACAACATACAAAGAGGCAACGAGGAAAAAGATGAGAAAGAAAAAAAATAAGGGGAGAAAACACCCCATGACCAAACGTAAGGAACAAAGGCAAAACAAAAACACAGGCGGAATCAGGATCGGGAACGTAATGAAAACCAGAACTTGGAAGAAATTCCAAGGTTCGGTTTTGGTCCTGGTTCCGCATTCGCCAGAGCAACAACAAAAAAACAAGGCCCAAGGAAGAAAGAAAAACTCCTAAGGCACATAACACAAAACCAAATGAAAACAAAACAGAAAGGAGGGACCCATTTTAATCAAGTTCAAAATGGGGTGGTTATGTAAGGCATAACGTCACTCTAAAACCTTTTCTAGTGTAGTAAGTAACTATCCTACTTATGATAAGGAACTATATGCATTATTTCAAAGTGTTAAAAAATGGAAACACTACTTAATGGGGAAAGAAATTGTAATCCACACTGATCACCAACCACTTCAATATTCGCATTCATAATCCAAACTACAACAAAGTAGGCACTTTAGGTGGATGGGTTTTCTTCAACAGTTTCATTTGGAAATTATGAATAAGAAAGGTGCCTATAACAAAGTAGTAGATATGTTGTCTAGGCCTCCTGTTATGAATACTTTGATTATCCTTAAAGGTAGTTCCATGGTACATGAAATTTTTCAGGAATAGTATTCTAATGAAGAATACTTTAAGGAAATCTATTAAACTCTAATTATAGGGAAACATGTAGAAGAGAAAGACTACTATGTGCAAGATAAATTTTTGTATCATTTAGGAAAGCTTTGTATTCCAAAAGGTGAACAAGCACAAGTAGTTAGAGAATCACACATGTCGTTGATTACAAGACACTTTGGGGTAAGCAAGACAATTAATCAATTGCAAAAATACTATTATTGGCCTTGTATGTAGGAAACTATAACTAAATATGTAAAGGGTTGTATAATGTGTGCAACAAGTAAACCAAGTGATAGGAAGTTGGGATTATACACACCACTTCCTGTTCCATCTTGTCCATGGGAAAGTGTTTCAATGGACTTTGTAGGGGGACTACCCATGTCTAGGAAGGGACATGATTATTGGTTTGTAGTAGTTGATAGGTTCAAAAAAATGTGTATCTTAATGCCTTGTAAAAAACAAGTCACGGTTGAGCTGACAACACACTTGTACCTTCAAATTTTATGGGTTCATTTTGGGATTCCTACTTCTATTATATCGGATTGAGATTCTTTATTCTTGGGGGAATTTTGGTCTACTTTATGGGAACTCATGGACACCAAGCTAAAGAAGAGTACAACCTTCCATCCAAAAACTGATGGAAAAATAATGGTAGTGAATAGGCAAGTTGTGCACTTACTCAGAGGCTATTGCAGTAAGCATCCCAAGCTATGGGATGAAATTCTACACTATGTGCAACATGCTTAGAACCATGAAACACACTCTTCTACAAAAATGTCTCCATTTGAGACATGTTTCGAGAATCTTCCAAAAACATCGATGGACTTTTCTTTTGAGAAGGCTTTGAAGTTCATCCAGAAGGTCCAAGAAATTCATCAGGTAGTGGAAGCACAGTTGGAAAAGAGCCAAGCTAAATACAAGGTTCAACATGATAAGCATCGCACCGATCATCATTTTCAATTCAGTGACCATGTTTGGTTACATATGAGCAAGGAAAGGATGCAAGGTGAAGGTAAAAATCTTAAGCCTATCAGATATGGTCCTTTCAAGATCTTGGAAAAGACTCATACCAATGCCTTCCACCTTAATCTTCCTCCATACATGCACATCTACTCAGTTGTAAATTTTGAGAACTTGAAGTTATATGAACCTCCGATGATACTAGACGAGGAGGATGATATTAAAGTTCTATTTGTTGATGATCTTTCACCTGAGTATATGGCTAAATTGCAAGAGGATGTCATCTTAGACAGAAATGTCAAGACTTCATGAAGAAGAGTTGTTGAATACCTCAGAGTAGGATTGAAGGATATGAATCCAAGCAAGGAAAAATGGATGGAGGTTGGTAAAGTCAGGGAACTCTACACTCACTTACTTTCTGAGTAATCAAGCTTTTGGAGGTCCAAAAGCTCTCCAGTGGGGAGGACTGATCTAGGTGGATTTTCACCAAAAATTGAAGTGATTCAATTGCTCTAGAAAATGGTGCTATATTGAAGTACTCGAAAAAAAAACCCAACACAACTTGAACGACATCAAAAGGAGTTCAAACACTTGAGATATATACGGTCAAATTTGGGGTCAAACTGTGTAAAAAGGCCAATCGAAAAGAAAAAAAATCATCTCCAAATTGTTCAAAGGCGGTGTCATGACAAAGGGCTCATTGCCACGAGGCCAATGTCGTTCGTCTCATGAAAAATGGAGTCTGTACGACAAAGATATGGTCAGTCAAAGTTGAGGGTTGACCATGATGATGTGGCAAGAATGGTGACATGGCAGCACATGATGACATGGTCATAGTCAGCAGGGAGTGACCAATCACAAGTTGACACATGGCATCTTGGCAAGTTGACTTCAATCTAGACCGACACATGGCACTTGACTCCAACTGAAACGTGGCATAGTTGAGTGAATCTTTACATGACACGTGGCACCCATCTTGTGTGGACTTTGGTAGTCAGTTGAACCAAAAAGTTGAGGATGGGATTCGATCCCATGACCTTCCTTCTACAAGCCTTAAGCACTACCAATACACCACGCACTTTCTTTAAAATATTAGGTGTTTAAGTTTTTTTTATACACTTTAAAAAGACCACTTAAAGCTTATAAAGGGGAGGCCAACGAGTTTGACTAGCTGACCTCCCAAATAAAAGCAACCCACCTTATCTACGAGGCCAACGACCCTTTAGGCACTTGTATAGTGAACCAACCCTCCTTATCTACTCTAGAAAACTGAATTCTTCCTTATTTTTAAAAACAACCCCTTAAATAATGATTTAAACCCCTAAATAAAAATAAGCTCGAATCCATGAGATTTTTAAGGGGGCTTAAAATATATTTTGGAGGTTAAAAGATAATATAAGGAATTAAAAAGTATTTTAAAGGGGATTAGGTGAGATATTATTACAAAAATGAGACATATGGGTTTATCATGTAAATCAATTGGTTTTAAGTCAATTTGGGAAAATTTTATGTATAAAAAGGGGGGTATGGGCTTGTGAGAGTTACTGAGGAATGTGGATAAAAATTCCTATGTGATAGTGAGTAGTTCTAATCTGTGCAGTGAGAGGCTTTATGCCAATTTGCTTGTACTTGAAGGAGAAGAGCTATTTGTAATCTCATTATCAGGGAGATGTGAGGAGACTTTGTCGAAGTTGCAGCCTTGTAATATTTTTTTGGAGCATAATCAAGGATCGGTCACTCTGTTGGAGGGACCCAGAGACATATCCATCTTGGCAAACTCCGTTATCAACTTGTTTTTTGTCTTCTCTCTCTTTTCTCTATTCTGCTAATTTCTACACTTTAATATGATTGTGTTAATTTAATCATTTCAATTATGATTTTAAGACCTTTAATTAAATCATTGTAATAAGTTATTATTCATGTGCAATAGTCCTAGATCTTAACATCAAATCAATGAATAAACATATGATAAACCAAAAGCATGGATACAAATGCATAATTGTTTCACTTTCCCTACAATGGGATCGACCATCCTTCTTCTAAAAGTCAGACTGAAACACTTAGATGTCTCATTCTCCATCATCTCGACATTGAACCACTTCCATGTGAAGCTTGGTTATCCATGGCTACACTCCATGGAAGATGTCTTGTCGATCGTGCATAAATGTTTAAAATTTCCCTTTGACAATGAAATCTTTATTGTGCACCATAGTGGCTTTAATCCTCTGTATTCCATGGGAACTTTTCATTAGATTTTTTTTGGCCCAAACCTATGGAACCTATTAAACCTCACGAGGACTTCTTTTTTCAAATATTATCAAAAGTTTAAGGTGAAATGCATAGAAAAACTATCCCTTAAAAACATGCCTCAACCTATGAATGAGCCTCCTATCCTTGAAGAAACTATGATTGAACCAAAAGGAATTCCCAATTGCCAAGACCAACCTAAGACAAATCCTCTACCTATCTCCTATAAAAGACCAAGAGATAACAAAAGCAATCTCATCATGCCACCTAAGATAAAACAAGTTTACAAAGGTAAAGAGAACATGGTTGAACAACCTTGGATGGGTCTTTTCGTTCCTCCCCTTAGGGAAGAAAAGAAACCTATGGTTGATAGACCCTCTCTTACACAAACACAACTTGAAAATCATACTAAAAGAAATAGAAATTATAGAGAGCATAGGCATAGACATTGTGCTTTATCTCAAAGGTTAAACAAAGATAACAACGAAAATTAGCATCTGAACTTGACTGAAGCAATACATGATGAGTCTCCCTCTCTGCCACAACAAAAAGATCCTATACCACAACCACAACAGGAGCTAAACCCTTCTTTTGATATTATCATTTGACCTCCCGTTGTGATTAACTTGGATGACAATGGTGAGGTTGCTAAGATTGATGAACAAGTTCATAATGAATTGAACTCATTATTTTCCTCTTCTATGAGCTTAAATGAAAATTCTCCTAAGAAGAGTGTTGAACTTGGTGATGATACTAGTACTGCACTCAGTGTTGTCCCTGTGGCTAGTTGTTCACCTTCCATATATGATGAACAAGATTGGGATGGAGATGAATTGCTATATGTTGACTCACATGTTCCTTACTAATCTATTGCATTATTTTATTTTTTATGTTATGTGTGTGATTGCATGTGCGTAATGTGATCCCCCATATTGTTTTGTTTGATGTATATCGTTCTCTTTGTGACATTCCTCTATTTGTATCTAAATTGTTCTATATGTCATAAACCTTTTATATTTTCATTTGTCTTTTGTTTTCCTTTTGGGAATGATGCAAGGCATCGTCACATTTAGGACTCTTCCATGTTGACCCAAAAGATTCTTCTTTATCTTTTCATTTTTATTGTGTTTTCCTTTTTGGGGATGATGCAAGGCATCGAGACATTTACGTCTCTTGCATGTTGACCCAAAAAAAAAGTCTTTATCTTTTCATTTTTCTTGTGTTTTCCTTTTGGGGATGATGCAATGCATTGAGAAATTTAGGTCTCTTCCATGTTGACCCGAAATATTTTCTTTGTTTTCACTCTCTTTGTGTCATTCTTCCTGTTCCATGAGTATTTGGGGAATGGTGACTGTTTTGAGCTCTCTAAAAATATTGTAGAAAAGACATATTGACCCTAAAGCCGTGGATCCCTTGTGTGTAATTTTAGGATTTCATTTTGGGGGCAACCCCTTCTCATGACGTAGCTTCATTTGGAAACATATGACTTGGCATAGGGATTTCCAAATAAGCTCTCATTTCCTCTTTATTGTTAGCATTTATCATTTGCTACTTTAAAGTAATTGCTCACAGCATGGTGTTCAACAATTTCTTTAAAGTGGGGGCATACATTTGCATTATTCTTTAGCATTTCAATTTAAATTCATGTTTCATTGTGTAGTCTTCTTACTTCATGTGATGCATCTTTCGCTTTGTGGTGACATTGGGTGTGATTTCCTTCAAGAGCATCATCTCTCTTCGCATATTATATTCCTCTTAGTGGCTTGATGTGACACACTGCATCGTCTAAGTTGTGAATCTTTTATTCTTTGATTGGTCATCTCTTGGAGACATTAGGCACAATGTTCCCTAAGTTAAGACTTACATGAACTAAGAAAAATTACTTTGAACATACCTTACACTATTTTGCATTTATAACATTTGTTATATGGCCACCTTGCATAACACACTTTTCTTGCCTGTGGTGTCATCCATTTTGTTCATGAGTATCAAGAATATGAAGCTTTGCTTGCCTCATGAAGCTTGAAGTTCATTTTTGTGTGGCACCTTATCAAATTTATTAGGAGGTATAGCTTTGATATGGTTGTACGTATGGGAGCCAAACTTAGGCATGAATTTTCCATTGCTACTTGCTTGTCTGTGTGAGTGCATACCAACTGTGTCCGCATGTGTCTTGTTGGGGGCTCACCTAGTGGATGGCCTAAGGTTCCACTAGACCCTATGAAAATGTGTTGGTTTGCATAGTGGACATAATGTTCCACTTGTAAATTTTCTTGGACAAACAACCTAGATCTGATCCACAGTGTGTGGGACAAATGATCGAAGCTTGATCCACCCCTTTTGGTTTTTTTTGTTTTTCTTTCTCTTTGTCTTTGGCAGTGTATTCTTGTGCCTTGTTGTTTCTCCTTACACCATTCACATGTGTGTTCTTTTATGCCTATGTTGGTTTTCCATGGGATCCTGATCTCAGGGGCTTGATCATCCCTCTTGGTCGTTGTTGTCCTATCTTACTAGCATTGTTGCACTTGAACCCCTCTTGATGCGAGTTTGTATACTTCAGTGTGAGTTTGAAGAAAGTTCATCCTATCAATAAAGTGGGGGCTAAATGTAGTATAGAAAAATGTAGACCTTTACATTTTTACACTTGTTTGGGCCCTCCCTACTAAAATTGGGCTTCTTTATGCCATATTTAGTCCCATTTTGCATCCACAAGCCTTATTTAATGCATCTTTCTGAGGATAATCTCGACACATATGTAATGATCAATCATAATTCAATAATTTTGGATTGTATGGCTCAAATTTAGTGATTTGGGGCCCATACACCACCTTGGGTGTATGGGTCCCACCTAAGTTTTGGGGCCTAGTCCTAAATTTTGCATAAAACTTAACCTTTCTTGAAATTTGTGTCTCGAGCTTAGCCTACTAGGACTCACATGCCCCAACCGACATATGAGTCCTAATTAGCTTAGACCTAATTTATAATTTAATTCTTGATGGTATTTGTTTTCCTAGATCTGATGTCAGTTTGTAGTGTTGTAATTTCAGGAAATTTGGCATAAACAAGTATAAATACAAGGTTATTTCACATATTTTCTCTTAGCAAGCTTACCGGTCATCTAGCAATTCAAATATTCAAGCATTATAGTAAATTTTATATCAAGAGAGTTTACAAGAGCATTCAAGAGCATTCAAGAGTTGATTATTAATCATTTTGGAGCATTATTCAAGATTCGAGCATCATGTCAAAGTCATCATGCATCATGTTTGTTTTTTAGCTAACATTTGTGATGTAGGTATCTCATGTTTCAAACAAGCATTCAAGTCAAGATCTATAGCATACAAGCAAGAGTCAAGATCCACATCCATGCTAGCCATTACGTACAAGATTGCAACCTTTCTTAAAAGGGTTTGGTGAGTTTCAACATCACATATTGTTCATTCATCATTCCTTCTTTCTATTTGATTTCATTTCAAGGTTTGATGAACAAAATTGGGTTTTACCAAGGAAAACCCCTATCCACTAACAAAACAACTTTTTTCCCTCTCTTTGATGTGTGATTTGTAGATCCACCTATTGAAGTTCCATTGAAGAGCAATATTGGAGAAAATTTGTCAAGTTGCAAGTTGTCAAAGTTGTCATCTACATTGCAAGATCACAGAAAGTCACCTATAGGTTGCAATTCAGTGTTTCAGAATCAACAATTTGACAAGAGAGAAGCTACAAGAGAACATTAGAGGATATCATAGTTTTAGATCAACCCTTATACTAGGAATAAATCACCACTTGTGGCGTATGAATTCCAGTTACCTATTTTTAGGAATTTTTGTAGATCCTAGTTTAGTAGTTTCAAATTCCAGTTTCAGCCTAAAACCCTAAAATGGGACTAAATCACCCCTACTAGTGTATGAGTCCCAGTGTGCATTAAAAATTAGTATTTCCAACATTTTAGACCTAAATTCATGCCTCTTCAGTTTTCAGGTGCTCCTCTGTCCTTTCTTGGTCCATTCTTTTGATTTTTTGTTTCTTATCTTGAGTTGCATAGTTAGGTTTACATATCATTTCATTTCTTTCTTTCCAAGCCTCTACTTGGTGGTTAACCCCATTTGAGTCTTTAATCACACCCATAGGACACCTTTTTGCAAATCTCTCTCCCTCATTTCCATCCCTAGATTGAGATCTCTAAGGTTTCCTTGAATGAAACTTGTAGGAAATTGGTGGTTTTATCTCACAAAACATAGAGCAACAATTTTCTTCGTTTCAACATGCCAAAAAAAATTGTAGCCAAGAGAAAAGTGAGAAGAGAAAGAAGAGGGTTTGAAGGAGCTATTGGAGAAGAAAAACTAGCATTTAGTAGGCAAAAAGGAGAGAATTAAGCCAACAACCAACAAGAGAAGTGAAAGAGGTAAATTATTCTTCCATTTTTTTCTTTCCCAAGTATGATTTTTTGTGCTTTTTTATTTATTTTCAGTTTGCAAAAACCAAAACAAAACAAAATAAGCAACAATAGTGAAGGTAGTGGGCATGTTGAGTGGGAAGAAGTAAATGAAACCCAATCAATTGAAAGGGGACAACCTCAAACAAATCCATTTGAAATCCCTTTTGAAGATTTTAAAAAATATGTAAAAGGCCCTTTTAATCCTAAAAAACCTCTTCTTTAATTATCAACACATCTAGACAAAGACAAACGGAAAAACACGGGGAGGGGGGGGGAGAGGTGGTAGTATATTGTGTCAATGTCATATTTGTAAAGATAAACTTTATGGGAGCTACACAAGAGTCTATTCTCATCTATAGGGTTATAAATGTCGTGGGGTTAAGGTTTGTCCAGATGTAAAATATTTTGAGAGGGTAGAGTGTTATATATTGCACATGGATGTCAAAGGAAAACCTATGGGGCAACCAATGAAAAATCAATCCACAAATTCAGCTTCACCTATGCCCTCTATGTTCGGTAGTCCTAGTGTTGGTAGTGGTAGTAGTGGTGTCGGTGGTGTTCATGTTTCCATAAAAGGGAAGAAGGCTAGTACTTCTAGCGAGCAAAAAAATATAGTTGCAAGTATGTTTAATGTGCAAGCACGAGATGTGGCAGAGCCATCCACTACCAAATTTTCCAATGTCCATGCCATCCCAATCCATGTAGCATGTTCTCCCTACTTCAAACAAATGTTTAAAGATGTGGCAACTATTGGTACCTCATTCACTCCCTAGAGAAAATAAACTACACACTACACTCCCTGACAAAGAATATTCTAAGGTGAGTGTGGTGATGGAGGACATGAGACAGTGTTGGATTAGGATGGGCTGCTCTATTATCATGGATGGGTGGACCAATATTAGACATTGGCCACTTATCAACATCATAGTCACATGTACAAGTAGTTCATATTTCCTTAGAGTCATTGATTGTTTGGGAAGCACAAAGATGCAAAATTCCAATTTTATATTTTGAGAGATGCCATAGAGGAGGTTGGGGCACCCAATGTTGTGTAAGTGGTCATTGATTCAACACATGTGTGCAAATTAGCAGGTTTGATGGTTGAGAGTGCTTACAAGCACATCTTTTGAACCTCTTGTGTTCATGCGTTAAACAATGCATTGAAAGACATAAGGAAGATAGATTGGGTGCACCAGGTGGTTGTAGAGGCTAGAGACATTCAAATTTTTATTTGCAACCATCACACCTCACTTGCTCTCTTTAGGAAATTTTCAAAGAAGGAATTTCTCAAGCCCATAGAGACAAAGTATGCTAGCTACTTTATTTTGTTAGAGAGGATGCTTCAGGTGCAAGAGGCTCTACAATTGATGATGGTTAATTCAAAGTGAAATAGATGGTCTATGGAAAGCATTGCAGAAGGGAGAAGCATCAAACACAAAATTCTTGATGATACTTGGTGGTCCAATGTGAGGTAAAAAAATTGTTATTGATTGTTGATTTTATAAAAAATATATATATATATGATTTTATTATTAATATTTTTTTTTATTTTTTTTTGCCGATATTGGCATGGTGTGATGGTTTAAAGGTGGCATTGTTGTTTGTGCCACCAAGGTTCAAACCCCATTGGGGTGGTATTGTTGAATGGTTGTAATCCGGTTCATAGCTCCGGTTAAAAGCGTTTACCCCTTGAATAAAAAAATATATTTTTTTTTTAATTTTCTAAGTTACAACTTATCTTTTTTCAATTTTTTGTTTGCAAATATATTTGCTCCATCATTTTACCAATTGTGGATGTCATTAGATATGCTAATACGGACTCTCCAAGTCTTGGAGAGATTTATGAAACATTTGACTCCATGCTTGGAAGAATGAAGAAGGAAATTTTTGATAGGGATCCTAATTCGGGATTATATGAGTAAGAAATTAAGCCCATTGTGATGTGGCGGTGGAACACTATGAACACCTCGCTTCATATGGTAGCCTTTTCTCTTAATCCCAAATGGTATGTACCAAGGGTTGGTAGGGTGCCTCCTTGTGATGAAGTTGAGGTGAAAGATGAGTTTAATAAGGCCCTTGCAAAAATGTATTCAATTGAGGAGGTGAGTCTACTTCATACACAATGGACTAACTTTTATAATCTTTGTGGTCCAACATTCAACAAACCAGAGGCCAAGGTAGACAGAACTACACTAGCTCAAAGGGATCCTATTGGATGGTGTTCATGGTATGGGAAGGATGCACCACAATTGAGGACAATTGCTATTCGCCTCCTTTCACATGTAATACAGTGACATAATTTATTGATTTGATTAGTGTTGAGTATTTATATAATCATAATTGAATGTCCTAATTAGTAAATTACTAATTTAGTTTTTGTCTCCTTTCACAGGTTGCTAGTTCCTCTACTGCAAAGAGGAATTGGTCAACATACAACTTTATTCACTCTATCAAGAGGAATAAGCTAACCTCTAGACGAGTAGAGAAACTAGTGGTTGTGCATAGTGCTTTGCAACTCTAAGATCGTCAAACTCTTGAGTATTGACAGGCTCCAACATTATGGTGGAATGTTGATCCAGAGGACATCGCCCAAAATGATGACGAGGAGATACGGGAGGGATTAGTTGGAGTTCCATTAGATGAGCCAGCCTCTCATACTCATAGTGGCAGTGACTCAAACTCTAGGTCTGATTTTGATGCAATGTTGGCAGATGTCGAGTAGAGGGAACCATCATACTTTATATTACTATGTTTTGGACATTTGTGACTTTGTCATTTTGACATTTGTAGTGCAAACTTGTAGCCTTTGGACATTTTATTTTTAAAATTTTATATCATATGGACATTGACTGTTTGACATGAATTATGGAAGCAATTAAGTAGTTGTAGTATTAATTTGTTCGACTCTATAATGTATATGTCAATATGATTGGTGATTACATTTGCAACTTTATCAATGTTCATTGTTATGATTATCATTACTCATATGAATATCTAAAATTTGAAATTTCCCCATATTTTTAAAAATGTGTGTGTGTGTGTGTATATCCATCCCCTTTGTCGTCCCCTGCCATCCCCAAAAAAGTACCCTAAAAGAATCTTGTCCCAAAAATGTGCCCCACCATTCCCATGTACTAGAAACTTGGTGCAACATAGATTAAAAACATTCACAACGGTGATAATTAAATTCATAAATGCCAAAAGGACAAGTTCAATCTTCAAATTTTCAAGGTTATATGGCAAGAGATCATCCCCCCAAAATAACTCAAAATCCAACAATAACCAAAATCCTATATCCATCTATCACTTGATAATGTTTTATGAATCTATTATAATAAACCCTCATCTTCAATAGCAGTTCATTATACAATGCTACTAATACATAACATGATGTTTTGCTTGATTTTCCTTCAGTAAACTAATCTAGCAATGCACACTTGCTAGATTTTGTAGTGGTAGGTCAATAAACATGGACCACCCATACATCAACAATACGATTGTTAATCTAAATCAATGCCACTTGGGTTTGTCCTTGGAACTAATGTTCAATTTTCTTAGCTTGAAACAACAACAATTATAGTTGTTTGGAAAATTTAATTGCATGTTTTTAATGTCATATCAACAAACATTATCTATAATTTTGTTTATGTAACTTTATTGATTTCTCTAATGGGAGGGTTTCTTCTATAAGCATATCTGGATAGCTTCCATATAAGCTATAAATCTATATTTATAACCATCACTAGTTATCATAAGTTACTCAAGGATGTATTTTAAGTGTAGTACAATCTTACACATGGTGGCTAATGCCAAACTACAACAACATACATTATGATATCAAAACCTTCAATGTATTTGTACCTTTCTTGAGATTGTATATGATAGCTAATGGGAATGGTTGTCTAAATAAATGTTGGAAACTTGCAGCCAATTAAAGATAATTTCCACATAACCCATAAATAAATCTACGCATCTAAGCATTCAAAATCCACGTGCAAGAGTTCTAATAGACAACATACCCATGAAAATATGACACAAGATATACCCTGGGAAAACCCTCAAGAGGGAAAAAAACCTAGCCTCCAAAAGCATCCATCTCTTATGTATTATTCAACAATAAAGATTACAATACATCTTCTGAGTCTCCATGAACACCATTGAAGCAACAAGTTCTCTCCAAGCAATCCATGCAAATAAGCATTCAACCACACATCTTGTGCCATGCTTCAAACCCTCACAAATGCTAACTAGAGCTAACATGCAAAATTGCATCCTCAATAACTACCTTTGTGGTTGCTTTTATATAAGCAAGCTCCCACAAAACCACTAAGTGGTATTACACAAAACCATGAGATTACAAACCATGTCCCCTTATTTAATATATTGGGTCCTTTATTTATTTATTTTTCCCAATATTAAATAATTACATTTTAGCAACTTAACTTATGTACCAATGTTACATGCAACATTGAGTGGCCCCAAAAATAATTACATTAAATATATTATGCAAGGTGTACAACACACCTTTTTCCTAACAATAAACTCAACATATTCTCCCTCAGAGGTGGCCAATTCAACATAATTGATCATACAAAAAGAAGATACATGTCCAGTTACTCCAATTTAGCATATAATCACTTATTCATAGGATTCATTGCTCTAAAATCTCTCGTTTTGATCCAAATCCAATGCAACTTAAATGTGGAGAGAAGGAGAGGGAGAGATAAAAATAGAGGACAAAGGGATAGATTATTTATAGAAACAATGATGAAAATTTTAAAAAATCACTAGAATTAAAAAAATCATATTTTTTCTTTTGGTGTGTATCGATTAAGGGTTATGTAGAGTAATAATGTATTAGCCATATTAGCTTAATATAAGATAACATATCTCTTAGCTTCAATTTTTTTAAGTATCTCCAAAAAGGACTTGATCAATAAAACAATTGTGACTCTTTTCAAGACCTTTAGTTATTTGAAATGACTCAGTTGTAATCTAAAAAATAGTTCAACATACATATATATCTATGTTTAGTTTCCCTCAACTAGTTTAAGGGCTTTATATGACCAATAAGATTCTTAACTATGTGCTTGCCACAAGACAAGATGACACCAAGTTAGAATATAGGGCTATGGAAGATGGTGAGGGAAATTTGGAACCTCGAGAACCCCCTTTTCTCTCTTTATTTTTAGAAACACAATACAATGATGGATTTAGCCATGGTCAAACATTTTGAGTATGTAATAGTGACAAATTCTTGTATGGTTGAAATTGTAAATCTTGGTTGAGTATGTTATGTAAGCATCAACAAGACGTTTGTTAATGGCCAAACCTGTTTGAAATTTGATAGTACAACCAACCAATTTCCCTAAATGGAAGATGGAGTGTTTGTCTATTGGATTCTTCAATGTTAGTATGTAACATGAATTGGTTTCTAATTCTTAGAGGAAGTTAAAGGATCATCTAGAGTAGAATCTGTAGTTGCAGAAGGTGTAAGTTGTAGTGAGCATAGAAAATTAGGTGCAGAACAAACAAGATAGATTGTTGTAGATGTCAAGGGCCTTGTGAACTTGTAACATTTCATTTTTGGTGATAATAGAAGGAGACGAACACCCATTTGTAGAGGTTTCTACTAGCGTCTTGTTTCTCTAGGTTAAATCTTGTGTTGTCATGTGTCTGCTATTATGATCTTCTAAAGTTTTACATTCAATTCCTCATTCATTTAATAATAATTTGTAGGATGGACAATTATACTACTTATTTTTTCTAGTAGTTTAGAAAATAACCTTCCAAATTGGCATGTTGTCCCTACATGAGGTAATCATTATGCTCAATATGTGTTTTTTACAATGGTTATCATATACATAAAATTGTAATTGAGAAGTGAGTTACATTTACCATAAATAATATACCAACATAAAAATTACTTGTTGCATTCACAAACTAATGGTAGCTATCACAATTCTTCTCCTAAGTATTAGCTAAGCTAATTAGCAAATGGAGTTGGTTTTGATGCCTATAGTTGTGTAGAACTTTGTGAGATTTGATTCTTAGACATTATAAATTCATGAAGCTTAATAGAAAGTTAGAGCAACAGCTTAAAGTTTAAACCATCCAATGATTAATAAATGCCTCCTTCAATACATCGTGCACATTTCATATCTTACAGAAGAATATGTCTTGGGTTTAAGAGATGGATTAAATCACATCCTGAATATATAACCTCCTCCATTCTAATGAGTGAGTGAATGAGTTGTGATTGTGGGCATATTTTGATTCCCTCAAGTTCTCCTCGTTTGTAGGTAATATCTTGCTGTGAAAGACACATTTTTTCTACTCATAATAAAGAGACATAATAGATTTTCCACTCACTATGCCATCCACTGTAGAAAATAAATTATAGGTGAAAGGAGGAGTGACTTTCACATGGGTTGATTTGCGAGCATTGTTGAGAGACCAAACATATAAATCTGGGCCTAAGGATTGATGTCTTAACCAAGAATTTTTCTTTGAAAAAATTATGCCAAAAGGTATTACAAAAAAACACGAAGGAAATACAAGGAAAATAGGAAGAGAAAGCGAGTGTCTAAATTTTGAGGGATTCTATGTTTAAGTGGAGTAGTGAACAACCATCCGTGAGACCACATCTCTTTGAGGCATCTTGTCAAAAACTTTGTGTGCCTTGTCTATGCTTCCACATTTTGCATATACGTCTACTGGGGCAGTTGTAACTACATTTTAAAATTCCCTCTATCCATTATGCTTTGGTGGATTTTCATGCCCCCCATTTTGCACAAGTAGGGAGAATGATAGAAAATGTTGTGGATTCTAAATTATTTCCTAGAGTATGCTACTGAGCTGCTACTTGCTATGATAGTGAAAGGTGTTAATTTTCCTCACATAAACCCTAGCAGAAAAATGCGAGGCATTTTTGAGCATACATACCAACTTGCAGGTATTATTAAAGGCAAGCTAGGAGTGGAAATAGATTTGCAACATCAACGTACAATTTTGTCTGCAATAGTCATTTTGTAATGAACAAGAAACTACTAGCAGAGGTGGCATAAAATACAAGTTGCAGATTGATATTCTCATTTCCCACAAAGAGCCATTTTATTTATGCAAAATTAAATAAGAGACAGGTAGGTGTAGTTTGATTTTCACATTTCTCAAAAACTACCATATTATTTATGTAAAATGACATAAAAGACTAGTGGGAAAATTGAAGGGCAAGATGATTTCAATCATCTTGCAAGGTCTATTGATAATAGTGAGCTATCAATTAAGCATTTGAGGTTGGTAAAATTCATATTGGATACGCCTTTAGCATAAATAAATAAACCTCGGGACTTATGATAAGATAACTATCATCTATATTGGCATCAATAATTTTAGCATCCCATACCCTTGGGAAATATAAGGAACTAATCTAACTCTTCATCTAACCTATTGAGTTTGTAGGAACAAAGATAATTATTGATGAGTAATAGGCCTAGCCCCATGTTGACATTATAAAGTTCCACAAGAGATTTTGGATGTTCAAGCTAAATTATGAGTAATAATGGGTAGATTTTGATTCAAGACCTTAATATCCCTTAAGAGAAATGTTATAGAATAGGTTATTAAATTGTGAGCTTAGTTATGGTTTCCTAACTAATGTTAAGTGTTATTAATTGAGGGGAAACATTAATGAAACCTTGATTGTGGGGGAACCTATGCGTATGCATCCTTTGAGAGACTTTGTGAGGAGAACTACAATAACTTTGATCATTTTTGGAAGTGGGGCAGTCCTTGGGTGAAGAATCCCCTTGTGACCTCAAGTTCATAGGAGGAGGGTTTGTGTCACATCCCCATATTAGAAGTCTAGAAATTGGAGGATGGGGTCGTTGGAAATGTCATTAAGGGGCTTGGTCATCCATTAAATATTAAAAGGACATAGGGATTTTGTCAAAACATAGGGAAGAAAGATTACGCCGAGATATAGTCACAATAAATAGGTGAGAGCACATGATTGACTAAAGAGGGGTCATCCATTAATGAGCATGAAACCCTTGCCCATGTATGGTGGAAATATGCAAGTTGTGTGGAAAAATGGTGCCTAGTAGTCTTTAAACCCTCGCAATACCTTCATTTGGAGACACGTGCAATTTTGGAAAAAAAAAACTTTCAGAATGCAAGAGATTGGGGGAGAAAAATGTGAAGAAGAAGGGGTCAATGGTGATTGTATGGGAAAACACATGCAGAAAATGGGAGCACAAAGAGGGCATGAAGGTGTACAAAAAGTCGCTTACGGAAACGTCATCTCAAGGGACTACATGGATGGTAGAATATAGACAAAAATTGACTTGTTGAAAAGGATTTACATATTTTTGAGAAAATGCAATTGGTAGGTGTAAAGCCATATTCCAAAACCATTGCCAATATTCTCCTTGCCTATGCTAAAATGAGAGGTTTAAGGCAAGCTAGGAACATTCCTTAAAGATTGGAAGAAAGAGCAAGAAAAATGAAGGGAAAAGATGAAAATAAAGGTGTGTACAGTTGTGACGAGTTTAGCGATGGAATTTTACCAAGATTAGGCATGGTATACAATGCAACCTGTAAGAGTATCATGTCCTCATCACCAAGGATCAATTGGTGTAAAAGCTAGATTCCACAACTATTAATAACATTCACTTGCATGTGCTAGACTTTGAGTTTAAGAGACTAACAACAAATTTCAAGAAATTGGGGATACCTATGGATTTATTAGAGCAATATATGCAGATAAATAGGAAAATCTAATCCCATGTCCCTGTGCGGCTACTTAAATACGTTTTTTGCTTAAATTTAAGTAGATGGAATGTTCCCATGCATAAGTTTTACTATGGGAACAAGATAATTTGGAATCTTTCCCTATTTTAATGGAACAACTACTGTTTAGGAATTGAAAATAAGCCATAAAAAAATGGGGGGGCTAGATATAAGTAGCAACTACATATTGCCAAAAATCCAAACCTCTGAAATAACCCTAGAACTATTAGATTTGCAAATATCAATGGTTGAAATTTTATTTAGGTATGTTATTACTTATTAAATCACTTAAATTCGTGACTCAATTTTTGTGAAACAATATTGTCACATCAACATGTGTGACTTGTGGTGAATTAAATGCTCAAGTGTCGAGTATTGATGTCTTCGTGCTATATATACTTCACCAACTTGATGTTCTTATCATGTATAACATATTTACTTTCTCAATTCTCTCTTCTATGTTCACAATTTCACTATGATATTATGGAGCCATGGCATGCCATGCTACCCAAATGCTTTTGGGAGAAAATATCTAACAAAGCATATGATAGACAAAAGTTGGGCATGGTTTTCACTATTCCTTGTGTGCTTGTTGAGGAGGCTATAAGAAAAATTGTGGGTAGGGAGTGGCTTCAAAACAATCCCCATGCTCTATTTTCTGGTTTCCTCAAGTCCTTTGGAATTTTGGAATTCCTCAATTGTGTGAACTACGGTGTGAAAATTGATTAGATAGAAGGCTTCTAAGATTTGTGCCTTTTTCTTTAAACACTTAATCCCTCTTAAACCCTTGTGTGCTAACTTCTTGTTATATTTTTTTATTGACTAGTTATCCAGGTTTCCTTTTTCTTAAGTTGTGTTGTTATGTCACGACCTTGTGTGTTTACTGGCCCCACATACCTTATTACTTCAGAGGTCTGATTGTTGTGGAATTTTATTTTATAATGCCTTCCCCGTCCTTTTTCCCTAGGTGCTCACATTAAAAAGAAAATTTTGCACATGTGACCGTATTACGGTCATAAAAGTTACTCATATAAAAGTGGTCTCTACCTCTTTCTGTGCTTCTGCATTAGGATTTTCGATGAAGAGAAAAAGGCTTGCGGAATTGCAGAAGGTGTACAAGTGTCACAAGCGAAGACTAATTCTGAGGCATGAGAGAACTTTTAGAGATTGTTATATATAGGCTCCATAGAATGTTGGCACGTGGCTGAAGATTAAAGGATTTTTGCAAGTCCACAGGGTCATAGCGGCATGTCCTTTTCTTGGTTATAGAACTGTGGAAGGACGCTACATAATGATATTTTCAAATGGGAGAATATTATTGGAGAGAGGGGATAACTACGTCCTTTTCAAGAAAATCAAGGATTTACTCATCATTGAGATTTGTAATTCCCTTCTAGATGGACGAACCACATTTAAAATTGATAAACAAGTAGATGAATGAACTTCCCTTGTGCGACAAGAAGTAATGGCAAATGTGACAAATGGTGGCTCATATTTTAAGTTAATTGCCTTCATAAATTTTCAATTCAATGTAGTTGGTCGTCTCATTTGTTTAGTTCGGTATAATAGAAAAATCCATAGAGGTACACTCATTCTATGTCAACTTGAGCTCTAAAAAATTAAAAAATAGGTATGCCTTTCTTGGAAAAATTCACCATTGTTAAAGTCTTGAAGCTTGTAATCAAGTATGCAAAATTTGTTGTGTAAGATCAAGTAAAGTCCCACTAGGATAGTGTAGAAATCTATTTTAAAATCATTCTAGAATTATGAGTCGGTCAAACACCCAACCCTCTACATCTAAAAGATCCTATGAGGAGGATATTATGGCCCAGTTGTTGAGTTCTTCAAAATATCCTATGCATTCTCTCGAGCCAATGAAGTAGGTGGGATGGTAGACAAGGCCATAAATTTCAAAGATGTTGAGTTGAAGAACTAGGATGACACAATCATTTGGTGGGAATTGTTCCTACATTGGTACGGAAAAAGAAACTTCCATGTCGCTATCTCCAATGCATGGACCTATGATTTGGGGAATCTAGTTTCCCCTAATGTCTTCATAAATGTGGAACTTATTAGACACCTTACTTCTGAATATGATGAAAATATCAGAGTAATTAAGGCATTGGATGGAAGTTTCCTAATAGATATAATCGAGGAGTTTGTTGCTGAATTTTTTGGACTCCATGTGGCTGCAAGTAAGGTTCTAGACCTTAGCTCTTTTAGAAAAAAATATTGACAAGATAAAAGTAGCTTTAGGATGCAAAGGCTCTCTAGATTCAAATAGAAGGGCTACATAGGAAAGTCATTGAGAATCCCTGATAACGAATATGAGCCTTTTAACGTCAAGCCTTTTGAAGACTATTTTAGAAGAACATATTGGGCATTATGCCAAGTATTAGGGGAAGATGCACACTCAAAAATTCAAATAACTCTCATGTATATGGTTATTGACATACAACATCCTTTCATCAATAGTGACTTTGACTATGCTAGCTTTATAACATAAGCTATTTACAATCAACTGGTGGACATAAAGAGAAATAGTAAGGAGGTGAGTTTTAGGTGGTATTCTCTCTTATGTCATATGATTTTGTAGAAGGGGAAAGGTCATTAGAGAAGATCTTTATAATTGAGCATGAAAGATAAAGAGGGCAATGATCTCCTAGCGCAGTGTTGGACCCGTATTTGAGATAAACATTATAGTGAGTCCAACTTTTTTTTTTAGAACTATTTTGTAAGGGAGGTCTTGTCAAGGATGGGTCTACCTGGAATTAGATTGCACAAGGAAACTTTAGATCTCCTTAGGCCTAAAGATGGGAGGCTAGAGTTAGGAGTATGACAAAATTGGGGAGACTATTACCTCTATGATAGCTCAATTGTTATTAGAATATATGGGTGCCCTAAGACCCCCATGTGTTGCCTAGGTATGTGCCATCTAGATTGGAATTCATGGAAATTATATGGAAATTGAATGAGGTTGATATGTTTCATTTAAGGAAATAGAAGAAGGGGTCCTTTTTCCCTTATGTTACTACCTTTTCAAATTTCACTTCAACTAGAGATTCCTTAGGGAGGCTAAAATAAATTCTTGGAGAATACAGGTTATATCAAGGAAAGGTTGTTATTTTTACCTTGAAGGTTTCATACACTAGGTCAAGACGAGTATCAAAAGGCCCACTTTTGCCCATCAAATTTATGAGAGTGAAGATGTCATAAGAAACTGTAAGGATGATTAGGAGGCAACTAGCAAGAAAGTGAAATGGATTGCATTCATCAAGGCAAAGGCTACCAGGACAAAGAAGGATAAGGACTATCCTAGGGATTTTTTTTATATTGGTAACCCAATTGCCAAGATTGAAGTAGTTTTGAAGAATTTCATGATAAATTTGTAAGGCCCCTATTGTTGACCTCCTTTAATGGTTTAATAACTAATCCCTTGGAGTTGTGACTTAGAGATTGGACATTTGCACTAAGTAGCTATCTCACTCATCATGAAGGTGCATTTCATTTGTCAACCCAGGGATGTAAACTTGAAATGGGTCAGCACTATATGTGCACTAGGACTCTACTAGAGTTATCCACAAACTAGGAAAGAAACAATGTTGGAAATGAAATGCTAGAAAGAAATCAACTTAAGTACTGGGAATAAATCATCATCTACACTAAGCATTAACAATTCGATTGGAAATGAAAGATAGAAATGGAAATCTCAGCAAACAAACAAGAAACTGCTCTATCTGCCTTGGCTGCAGGAACAGTCACATAACATAATTTTAGTGGCTATAGGAATAGACAGTTACTGAAATTGAAACTAACTACTAAACAAACAACTTGGCTGAGTCTCCCTTAAAATAACTCAAATGCAAAAACTCAGAATATCATATTATTTCTTAAAAACATGATTACAACATCTCAGTGATATGACTGTATTACTAAAACTGGAAAGTGCAAGTACAAACTCAAAACATCCAACCTTATCAAAAGGGGCATCTGACCATTATTTATAGAGAGAAAAACTATTGATTAACCCTAACTACCTAGGCAGTCGACTCTATCAAAATAGGAGGATGCCACTTATTGAAAGCATAGAAAAAGATGGAGGAAGTTATGCATGTGCCAAATTGGTCAAAGCAGACTTGGTCCAATAGGAATCTAGCACAATGCACTCCCTATATTTGCTCAACAAACAAATATTACAATTGAAAAGGTAGTTACATTCGTTTATTTGAATTAGGAATTTCCCTCCATGAGAGTTTTCCCTCCTTCGACCTCTTAATGATCATCTTCTTGACTTTCTTGGCAACTGACCAGCTGGCAGGAGTTCCTTCCACTTTGCAAGCTTGTTGACATCAACATCTTAGTGTAAACCTGTATAATAACATTAGCATGCACAAACAATTATATATCTATAATTATCTTAGTAACATTCATTCAACCACTTGTAAAATCAACATAGATAATTCGCATAACATGATAATGTCATTAAAAGTCACAAGGACAAACTTATGCCAAAGGTCTATGGTTTTAAGGAAATAAAATGAAAAATGTCAACAACCAAGTGTCAAAGTCTATGATAGCAACAACAAATAGATAATAAACCCTATCAAAATTGAGTCATTAACTACTCTCATCATTCCCCCCAACCTAATGTTTTGTTGGTCCTGCAGCAGAAGGAGCGCTATTCTTTTTTCCTAGTCAATGCTCTAAAGTCACCAACTGCAACCTATCCCACATCGGTCTTTGCAGTGTCTAAATTGGGATCCCAATAGAATCCTTACTTGTTATCTAATCTGTTTCATCTTGCCTTTTTTGCAGCTATGTCATATCGGTAAAACTTGTAATCTGGCACAGGCTATAATAGTGTAGGTGGCTGAAATGTTAATGGAAGCCAAAATTGCTACCTCAACCTTCCAATCTGTATGTATCTGTCAACTTGTTTTCATGTTCCAGCATATTTTTTTAAAGAGTGGGGTTCAGCTTATTTCAAATCATCTGTCAAACTGTTCCACCTTGTGATAAGTACCCCATTACTAATTTTATTGTAGTTTCATCCACCTTCTCATATTCCTTGTAGGCTTCTTCTCTAACAGGAATGATCCTATTCTTGTAGTTGGGAGATAAAGAATTTTATGCCATGTCTAGAAAATGTCTGCAAGGTTACTAGATTCAGCTCTGAGAGGCAAGGGAGTATGAAATTCCCTTTCCTTGTAAGTTCTATATTGTTGTCCCCAACTAATTTCATTCTAAATCCAAGACATAAATTCCCTTAAATGGTGATCTCCAATGTACAGTAGTGGGTTCCAAACATGATCATCAGTCACAACATAATTATGCAGATATAGTTCACAGAGCAGATTTTTAACTTCAGGAGGAGCAAACTGGTAAGCTTGGAAAAAATCATGTGGAGTGTCAATAGAGGGGCTCAATCTTGAAATAATCCTTAAAAGTTTAAAGGAAATATTTAGCTCCTTTAAATGCAGGGCATAAACTCTGGGAGGAGTTCTACATGCTAGCATTTGGGGTACTAAAGCTACCACATTGTCTACCTTTTCCTTTAAGGCAAAAATTTCTGCATTCTTTTCTTCAATTTTTGTATTTTTCTTTTTAATCTCATCTTGTAGCTTGCATTTTTCCTTTTTCCATTCCTCCTCTTTTCTTTGCATTTCACTTTGTAGGTTTAGTGCTACATCATTCCATGAAAAGGCAGGAGGTTTATATGTTCCTACCAAAATCTTCCTTTACACTAATTCTTGTTGTTCAAATAACACAAGTTGCAATGATTCTGGTTGTTCATCTTGCTTTGGATGCAAGGGTTCTTGATTCTCATATTGCTCTTAATTCTCATCTTGTTCTTAATTCTCAACCTGTTCTGCAATACCAACAAGCTCTGCTAATCTTATATTTGTTTGTTCTTCAAAAATATATTTTTTCTTCAACATTTACTTGCCCCATAGGGGCCTCTGTCTCCTCCCTAAATGTTTTTCTAAGCCTAGAGCTTCTCTTTGGAGGTACACCAGTGGCTGGCCCAACTAGTTTTTATTTTTTAGGAGGGTTTTTATCTTTTTCTTCAGTTGTAAGAAGAACAGTGTTATTGGCCTTTCATTTCCTAGGGCTTGGCGTTGCTTTTTCTATCGTTTGCTTCTTGGCCTTCCCCTTTTTCATTTCTACCTCTTTCATTTGTGCCTCCTCTCTTATAATGACAACCCTAGTTCGAATTGGGGTTTTGGGAAGAGGATTGACATCAAATTTTGAGGATGAACTTTATTCATTTGAATATTCTGACTCAGAAGAACCAATTTCTATAGCTTGATCAATTGCAAGAGGGTTTGAACTAGGGTTTGCACCATAGGTTGATGCTTCAGGAGTGGTTTCGGCAACCCTCTCTTCCCTAATAACCCTATGAGGTTGAGGCTAACCTCTAGGACATACATTTTCTAGTCTAAATTGATCAATGTTTACAAATTCCTCCCAAGTCATATTAGATACCTCTTGCAAAGGTTTCTCTACTAACAATTTTATTAAACAATGGTGAGAGAAATAATTATCCCTACCTTTTTTCGTTTTGGCTACCATGATGGCAAGGAGGTGATATAGCACATTGGGCACGTTCATTCTTCGTCCATGTCTTGTATGGTTCAAGAGCTTGAAGTGTACAAAATGGGGGCATGACTGGCAGCCCTCACAAGTAATATACTTGACAATGTGGATGACTACTTGTTTCCATGGCTTTGGTAAAGGAAGTTCTCTTCGTACCTTGCTTATCCACAACCAATGGAGAGTCAATGGGTTTAGTAAATTAAGCCTTGGCTGACCTTGCATCTCTGGTAGCAAGGTATGGCTCTCCATCGTCAGGTAAACCCATGACCTCTACAATTCTCTCCTCAGTATTGATCACCTCTAACCCTTTTACCATTGCCTTCCCGTTACAGAGTGTTTATGCAAATTCTAGGGCAATGTCCTCATTGTAGTTGTCAAGTTTCAGGAAATAATCTAGCCATCCACAATTCCTGAACTCTACCAGAGAAGGTGCATCCTACATTACCATGTCATGAACTGTGGGTTCATTCCTAATTAGTTGACCTCCCATTATTTCAGCTCCCCATAATCAAACAAGCACTTCTACTAAACTTCCTTTTCCTGCAATCTCTCTCTAAAAACCCCAATTTCTTCTTCCTGTAATTCTTCTATAGTGTTGATGCCAATGTCATGTAGCTCACCAATTTACCTTTTTGGGTGATGTTTAAAATTATGACTAAGGCAATAAAGATTCATAAATGAAGGGTATCATCAAGAAAAAAGGTGGTAGTTTAGTGACATTTCACACATGCAAGCCGCCATTTCAATTTATCATTCAAATTGGCTTATTTCAAATTTGTTGACATGGATGACACGTGGACTTGTGAGTTGACACTCCCCCCAACCTAAATTAGAGCATGTGTCCGCATAGGTTGGGTGGTAATTATGATTTGACAAGGCGAAGTACAATTTTATGCTATGTGAAATATCCACATTAAATTACAGTAATTAAAGAAATGCACTAAAGTTAATTAAGATATAACAAATTGTCGTGTATGTACCTGAAAACATGGAGTATCTTTGCAAAGAATGTGGAGAAAGTATCAATTGCCTTTAAAAAGTATGATTGAGCAATTAATGCAGTGGTGATGGGATGAAGTGATGGCGAAGTGAAGTGATGGTGGAGTTATGGAAGAGAGAAGATGGAGATGGATGGATGGATGATTTATTGGTGAAGAAGTGGATTCCCACAAAAGTGGAAATCTTTATTATGAATTGATTGCATGTGTACCTGGATTAGTCAGAAGGAGGGACACTAGGTCCGCTTCCTTTGGCTGTAGGAAGTTTGGAGGTTGGGTGTTGAACAAATTGTTGCATGAATTCTTCCTTGGACACTGGTTTATGATATAATCTTAGACGATGGCCATTGACCAAAAGTTTGAATCTAACAGGGTCAATGGTTGTGAGTTGTACAACATCGTTGGGGAAGACTTTTGCAACTTCATACGGTCCCAACCATCTGGTCTACAACTTGCTTGCATTATCTTAATACTTGGAGTCATAAAGGAGTGCCCAATCACTTGGTTAGAACTGCTTTTCCTTTATGTACTTGTCATACCATTTGACCCTTTGATTTTGCACTACCTCAGTATGATGCAAGGTTGTCTTTCTCATCTCATCCAAAGCATTCAACTACATTATTTTGTCCTTTTATGCCTTGAATATGTCCATCCCAAGATCTAGTGCAATCCTAAGAGTCTTATGCTCAAATTCAATGGGCATCATAATTGTCTTCCCATATAGTAATTCAAAAGGAGTGAAACCTGTGGTTGTCTTCTAGGTGGTCCTATAGGCCCAAACAACTTCTAGTAGCCTATTTGCTCAGTCTTTCTTATGAATAGCCACTATTCTGGTCAAAATTGCCTCAATTCCCTATTGGTCACCTCAGACTGGCCATTGGCCTGAGGATGATAGGGGTAGACTTCTTGTGCCTCACATTATATTCATTGACTAGTGCTGAGATAAGGGTTGATGTAAATTGAGCTCCTTGATCAGTCACTATCTACCTTGGGACCCCATAACAAGTGAAGATTTCCTCATAAAGAAATTTGACAACCTTATTATCTTTGGAATGCTTCATAGCTTTAACCTCCACCCACTTGGTCACATAGTCAGTGCAAACCAAGATGTAGGATTTTCCATTTGATGGAGGATCAATGGGATCTACAAAATCCAATCCCCATTTATCAAATGGAGTGATGACTACCTGTGGGTAAAGAGGCATCTCATCAGATTTAGTTGGTCAGCCCATCCTCTAACATCTATCACACTTCCTAGTATATTTTTCTACATCCTTATGAAGTGTATCCTATATTAAGAATCTTCATTGTTGTCATCTTGGTTGCAAAATTCCCTACACAAGGTTTATTGTGACATGCATGCAATATATCATATGTCTCATCTTCCCTTACATATCTCCTCATGACATGGTCTGGTCCAATGTAGAATAAGTAGCCTGCAATCCATGAAAAAGGAAAAGTTTTCTCAATGAGTACCCTTCTCTCTTTTGGAGAGAAATGAGGAGGAACTCTCCCTGTAACCAAGTAATTGGCTATGTCAGCATACCAAGGTGTATGCGTGCACTGATGGAAAACAAATGTTCATCAGGGAAAGAGTCATCAATGCCTTGAGTGTCCTCTGATGTAGTCAATTTGGAAATAAAGTTTGCTACAACATTTTCCTTTCTTGGTTTGTCAACAATGATGATGTCAAATTCCTACATCAACAACAACCACCTTGCTAGCCTCCTTGAAATCAAGGGCTTATTCATGAGGTATCTTATTGTTGCATGGTCTGTATGAATAAAGATCTAATATCCTATTATGTAATGTCTAAACTTGTTAAGGACATAGATGACTTCCAACATTTCCTTTTCTGTCACTATGTAATTAAATTCAACACCCTATAGGTTTTTGTTGACAAAGTAGATTGCATTCTTAGTTGTTCCTTCTTTCTTTCCCAAGATGGCTCCTATAGCATAGTATGATGCATCTGTATGAATGTGAAAAGGAAGCTCCCAATTAGGGCCTTTGAGTACAAGAGCATGGGTTAAAGCTGCTTTCAAATTAGAGAATGACTTGTCACAGTCCTTTGTCCACTAGAATTCAACATCTTTAATTAGAAGATTGTATAGTGGTGTTTCCATTTGACTGAAATCTTTGATGAAACACCTATAGTACCTTGCATGTCCCAAGAAACTTCTGACATCTTTTTGCTTTGTAGGAATAGGCAGATTGGTAATCACCTCAATCTTGGCAAGGTCTACTTGAATTCCTTTTTGAGAGATGTAGTGGCCAAGGACTACTCCTTCCTACATCATCATGAAGCATTTCTCACTATTCAAGGATAGATTATGATCTTCACATCTTTGTAAATCCTTCCTTATATTTTCTACTACTTTTGTAAAATCAACACCATAGGTAGTAAAATCATCCATATATATTTCTATACAATCATGTGAGATGTCTGAAAATTACTAATGACTACCCTTTGAAAAGTTGTAGGTGCATTACACAAACCAAATGGAAGCACTAAGTAGGCATAAGTCCCCCATGGAAAGTAAAGGTTGTCTTCTCTTGATCCTCAGGTGCAATTTGTATCTGATTATAGCCATTAAATCCATCTAGAAAAGAAAAATATTGCTTACCTACAAGAGAATCCAGTACTTGGTCTATGAAAGGAAGGGGAAAATGATCCTTTTTGGTGGCAAAGTTTAATTCTCTGTAATCAACACAAACTCTCCATTTACCTCCCTTTTTAGGCACAATTACCAATGGGAACACCCACTGGTTGTCTGAGATGGGGTAGATAAATCCCGCATCCAATAATTTTTGTAGTTCCCCTTTTACAATCTCCCTCAATGCAGGGTTGATTCTCCTTTGTGGCTACCTTACTGGTGTGTAGTCATCTCTAATAAATATCCTATGAGTACAAAGCTTAGGATCCAATCCTTTCATGTCATGGTAGTCCCATGCAAATGCATGTTGATGGGTCTTCAATAGGTTTGTTAGGGACAACTGTTGCTCTTGATTCAACTTGCTATTGATATTTAGATGTTTCCCTTCTAACACCTGCACTTGTTTGGTTAACTCAATCATAGTTGTTTCACTAATACTAGGCATTTTTAGTTCATGTGGAAACAATGTATGAAGCATATCAATTGCTGCAAGAAGTCCAGTTGCAAGAAGAGCAGGAAAAAGTGTCTTCATTGGACCTGCAGAACCAGATTCATGAGTAGATGACTCTTCATGCATCTCACAACGGTTTTGAATTATGTGGGACAACACTTCATCTTCTTCTTGAAGCTACATGAAAGAACTTATGTCTAACATCATCAGTTGTGCCACTAAATTGACTTCCTCAACCTCTTCTCCAACATGTGGCCATATGGGGTTATCCATATCATGGGATGGTTGAGCAAGAGGGTAGAGAACAAGATTTTTGATGCTTTTCCCATAAAAAATAGTCATGTCCCCTGACTGACATCCAATGTAAGCATTTTTTGTGGCTAACCATGGCGTGCCTAGAATAATGGGATACTCACCTAGTGTAGCTTTAGGAGAAAGGATCATCAAATTTGTTGGGTACTCCCAAGAGTCTAGAGTTACCACAAGGTCTTGTACTATACAATCTGGTTTGACAGTGGAACTATCATCAGACTACATGATAGTAGGAGTAGGTCTCATGTTTGCAACATTTAGTTTTTGTAGGATATCCTTAGTCATCGCATTTATTGTTGATCCCAAGTCAATTAGAGCATTCTTTATTTGGATTCCATTTATAATAACTCCTACCACAGGACTACCTGGGTCAATGTATTTGGGAAGAGTAACTTTCCCAAGCATGATATCTACTAACTATCCTACCACATGAACTGTAGTGGGGTCTTTCTTTTTCCTCCCTAGCTTTTTGAGGCATGCTTCCTTGATTGCTTTACCATATATAGGGACATCTTTTATGTCTTGAAACAAAGGTATCTTAACACATATGTGTTTCAATTGATCCAAAATGTCAAAGGTTGTTCCCTCCTTCTCTTCCTTCTATTTTACAACTTCTAACCCTTGAGGAAATGGTGGATCTTGATTAGTTTGTTGAACTAGTTCAAGATTTTTAGGCACACTAGGCTAAATGGGGACATTCAAAGGCTCTTATTATTCCATAGGAAGCTCGGTGATGATAGGAGTGGAAGGAGTTGGAAAAGTGGTTCCTGAATGTAGATGGATGTCACTCATGCTCACAACATATGCATGGAATTGATTAGGATTTGTAAAGTAGACTATCTACTGTTGTGGTTTATTATTTGGGTTAGGTGTGGGTTTGGTTGGTAACTTAGTAGGTATAGGTGTGCTTGAACTTGAGTTGTTAGGAGGAGGCATTATGGCAGGCTGTTGAGGCTATGGAGGTGGCTACATGTAGCTAGTTGTCTGGTTTGGCCATTGATGTCCTCCCCTCCATTGGGATGTCTACTACTAGTTTCTTGGAGGTGGCTACCAATTCCCTTGGAACTGCTACCAATTCCCCTGAGATTGTTTCCACTAGGGTGGAGAGTTTTGGTAATTGGGCTAGGTATTTGGAGGGTTGTTCCAAGGCTGAGGTGGATATCCTCCATAGTTGGATGAATATGGGGGTTTCCATTGGTTACCAGATGTATAAGAATTGAAATAAGGCCCAACAAAAGATAATAGATTTGGTGGCATACCTTGTCTTGGAGCCCATGGTCTCCTTTGTGCAATGTAGTAGACTTGATCATCATCACCCTGGATTGGCTTGAACTTAGGTGGAATCTTCTTGATGTCAATGTTAGCTACCATTTTGCATATATAGTCCTTCTTCTTTTGTCTGCAATGAGGGCAATATTCTACCAACATTACCTTTTCCTCCTCATGTTTCTTCTTTGCTTGAAGTGTATCTAGCTGAGTAGCCATATTGTTTATGATGTCTTGCTTGAAATATGCTAACAAGTGAGTAATATCCATCCTTGAAACTCCATTAGTGGATAATTTACCCATAGAGGATTGGTAACCTCTTCCTTTCTTTGAAGCTGCCCTAGAATAGTTCTGATAGATCTTCTTAATATCATCCCAATGAACTTGGGTGATATCTCCTCCTTCCATCAGGTCCAAAGCATCAATGCAGTTGTCATTGATCCCTCTAAGGAAAAGAAACTTTTGAGACTCTTCATTGAGCATATGATATGGATATTTTTGTAGGAAAAATAGAAACCTTGAAATGTAATCCTCCAAACTCTCATCTTCCTTTTGTTGCATCCTAAAGATGTAATCTCTTTTGATATCACTGCCCCTACAATATTCTTTGTACTTCTCAAAAAACTTTGTTTTCATATCCTCCCAAGTCTCTACACTATTCCTACTTAAGCTCATAAACCATCTTAATGTAGCTTCTTTCAAGGTGGTAGGGAACAACTTAAGCCTATGAGCATCAGTGGTATAGTCATGGCTTTTGCAGAGTATGTCAAACTCAAACAAGAAAGTGTCAAAGTCTTATGTGACAAGCCCATAGAACTTAGGAAGGATTGAAGCAGGGATGTTTTTGAGGTTATAAACATCATTCTAATGAGTGATAGGGAATGGAAAAGATGGTTGGTTGGGTCTATTTCTATTTGCATCACCTATACCTACTTGATGGAGTTCTAAAGCAAATGGATTTTCAATCAGATTTTAGTCTTCAGAGGAAGTGTCAAAATTGGTCAAATTGGGAAATGCATCAGCAAAAGGATGTGCCTCTTCTTCTTCTTCTTCTTCTTTTCTTAGCAGATTTTGATGCTCAACTAGTTGAAATGGATCAGGGTCATTAGGAAGGAATCTCCCATGAGAATCTCTCCTCCTTCCTCTATGCATACGGTATCAACTCAATATCATCCAACTCACACAAAGAATTGGTGAAAGAATAGTAGGTCATTACTTTCCTAAATGAAGGGTATGCTAAGAATGGACTTTAGAAATACTACAACAAGAAAGAAACTATCAATGTCTCCAAAGAACTTCCTAGTTTGACACCATCCCCGACAACAACGCCAAAAATATTGGCCTCCTTTAATGGTTTAATAACTAAGCCCTTAGATCTGTGACTTAGAGATTGGACATCTGCACTAAGTAGCTATCTCACTCATCATGAAGGTGCATTTCACTTGTCAACCCAGGGACGTAAACTTGAAATGGGTTAGCACTGTATGTGTACTAGGACTCTACTATTGTCATCCGCAAACTAGGAAAGAAACAATGTTGGAAAGAAATCAACTTAAATATTGGACATAAATCATCATCTACACTGAGGATTAACAATTGGACTAGAAATGAAAGATAGAAATAGAAATCTCAACAAATAGACAAAAAACTACTTTATTTTCCTTGGCTACAGGAATAGTCACATAACAAAATTTTAGTGGTTCCAAGAACAAATAGTTGTTGAAATTGAAAATAACTACTAAACAAAAAATCAATTTTAAACTAAATAGGTGGAATTCTCACCAAGTGGGTCCCCTTGGGTGAGTCTCCCTTAAACTAACTCAAATGCAAAAACTCAGAATATCATATTATTTCTTGAAAACATGATTACAATATCTTAGCGATATGACTGTATTAGTAAAATTGAAAAGTGCAAGTACAAACTCAGAACATCCAACCTTATCAAAAGGGGAATTTGACCATTATTTATAGAGAGAAAAACTATTGATTAACCCTAACTACCTAGGAAGTCGACTCCATCAAAATAGGAGGATGCCACTTATTGAAAGCATAGAAAAAGATGGAGGAAGTTTTGCATGCACCAAATTGGTCAAAGTAGACTTGCTCTAATGGGAATCTAGCACAACCCACTCCCTATATTTTCTCAACAAACAAATATGACCATTAAAAAGGTAGTTACATTCTTTTATTTGAATTAGGAATTTCCCTCCATGAGAGTTTTCCCTCCTTTGACCTCTTAATGATCGTCTTCTTGACTTTCTTGGCAATCGACTAGCTGGCAGGAGTTCCTTCCACTTTGTAAGCTTGTTGACATCAACATCTTAGTGTAAACCTACATAATAACATTAGCACTCACAAACAATTGTATATCTATAATTATCTTAGTAACATTAATTCAACCACTTGTAAAATCAACATAGATAATTCACATGACATGATAATGTCATTAAAAGTCACAAGGATAAAATTATTGCCTAAGCTCTATGGTTTTAAGGAAATAACATGGAAAATATCAACAACCAAGTGTCAAAGTCTATGATAGCAACAACAAATAGATAATAAACCCTATCAAAATTGATCCATTAATTGGGCTCATCACCTGCCTTGGAAGAGAAACCAATAAAACAACCTAGACCTGACCTTTCTACCAAAAGGCCCCAAGGGACTGTTATTAGATAAAATGTGCAAATAGACCCACCATAGATCACTCTCTCTCCTTCCCCTCAAATAATTAGTGTGGATTCTCCCCAAGGGAGAAACCACAAAAGAGGATGAAAATTGAATAACCACCATTGTTGGTTGACTATCCTATCAGGCGGGATGAAAGTAAAGATGTTCATGTTACTAGGGATGAAATTCAACAATATATGCCATCCCCCCAAAACCAAATATTTTTGGCCTTCTCCAAACAATATTCGGATTGGATGTGGCCATAGGGAGAGATAACCTCAATGATGTGAAAGAACTGACATGTTCAAAATTCATTTATGATGAATTTGTAAAGTCCTAGGAGTTTAAAGATTTTGTTATAAGAGCAAAGAGGGAGTACCATATAAGAGTTCAATCAACACAAGTAGATATGCCTAGAGAAAAGTATGACAAAGTTGCCACAAAGGTGAGGGCATACATTAATTTTGAGTCTAAGAACATTACTCCTGAAGAAGGAGAAGAATGGTGCAGGATAGTGGCTTGTTACTACTCCTTGAATGAGACATTTCTTCAGTAATTTTTTTTGATACTATTAGGAAACAAGGAGAAGTTTTCTCCATAGAAGAAGAAGCAAAAATGGCATTGCTAGGATCAAGGTTCAACCCACATTGGGAAGCCCTTACAATCTAGGCCTTGGCCCCAAATATGAATAAACCTATGGTTGTCAAAGCATCAAAGGATATTAAAGGAAGCTTGATTGTAAAGAGGGTGTTTGACACCCTTGCCCCTGAAGTTGTTGCATTAGTGGTAGATGTTGCCAAGTTTAATGAAGCTACTTTTCAAAGGTTGTAAAATAAACTTAATGCATTGTTGGAGGAACATATCAATCTCACAAAAGCTTACAATTGGAAACAAGTATTATTGGCTCAAAAAAATCCCTTCTCGCAAGTATGTAGGGATCAAGCTCCTCCTCTACAGTTCCCCATGTTCATGTGATGATTGAGAATGAAGAGCTTAAGGAAAAGATTCAAATGTTGGAAGAGCATTTAAAAAATTCTCAAGAGACTCAACAAAAGGATAATGTACCCATAGCAACATGCATCCTAGAACACAAACTGTCTAAGACCTTAAGAAGTTGGAAACTTCCCGTGTGTCATAAGTGAATTTGAGAGGTGCCATTTCTAGAGTAAATGGGGATCAAGAATGACTCAAGTGTATTTTTTATAAATGGAATCCTTGATTTACATATTTGGAAGGTATGTATAAGGGATCTACAAACACACCTGATATCCTTCTTACCTTTAATATTGTCAAGATGGCACGAAATGTACAAGGGTATATGGAAGGTGTAATTGAGGTTGTGCGAGCAAAGTTGAACTATTTTTTAAATATTGATAATAGGGATGTACCCCGCTTGTTAGAAGATAATGGGGAGTTAAAGACATTAGGAAAGTGGAAGGATAGTTTCATTATTTTAATCCCTGCACTTCTTGTGATTTGAAAAGGAAAAAAATTTGATATGAATGAACTTAATTCCTATTTAGATAGGTTGGTCAATGCAAATCATAGTATAGAAATTTTCTATAGAGAGGCCAGTGTGATACTTGATGCCAAGTATCATCAATATTTGTAGAATGTGGATGTGCTCTTAGCTCATGATTGGCTTTCCAAGAGTATGTTTAAGGCATGGAATTAAAGTATAATTGTTTACCTAGCCTGTGAGTTGTTCCATGTATTTATTCCTATGCCTCCTATCTAAGATTTTGGTTGTCAGAAAGGTCTTAACTAGACATGGTGGCAAGTAACTCTTGGAGATTTATTTAAAAATAATTCATTTAAAGATCAATTGGTGTTTACTATGGCATGTCTGCACAAATTCAGTAAAGGTGGTTGAAAAAGGGTGAGTTGGGAGATTTGAGTTTCGTTTCAATCAGATCTCACTAACTAGGTGTAATTGTAGTATGCATTTGTTAGCCAAATTTCAGAAGAATCATGCTAGACTACAAATATTTATGTGGAGAAATCAACATCGACACTGTTATGGATGCACTAAATAATTTCCACTAGCTTCTTGTAAATCTTTATATGCGGTCTCTAACCTGTGGTTTAAATTCCACCATTTAGAATTTTGTCTTTTGTGTATTCGGGTGGTGGATTCAAGGTTCTTTGCTTGTTGCTTCCGTTATGTTATAAAAGGGAATCCCAAACCTCATTCAAAGGGTTTTGATTTTTTGATCTTTCATCTCTATAATAGTAAGTTCTTTTTACATAGTTTAAGCTATTTGATAGAACAAATAGAAAATGTTGTAATTTTTCTCTATAATAACAATAGATGACACACATACTTGGTGTATTTCTTTAATTTTGAATATCGACCTATCTTGCTCTCCAATATTGTTGTCACTGTCTTTCGACTCAAAATAATTAAGGGTTATTTATAAGTTCTCATATCACATCACGTGTTATGGATGTTGAACTATTAGGTTTTGTTTAAGGAATTGATTAATATTGCTTTTAGTTAAATTCATCAAAGATTGTGTGAATGGAATAGGGATTTATAAGTAGTGTGATAAGTGTTGTTCTTTTATTGGTTTCTCATTGGAAGGCGGTGAGGTTATAAGAAGCCATGAGTTGGTTTGTTGTAGGAGTATATTTCATTTTCTAACTTTGTTGTAGATAAGGCACTGATCAAAATAATTCATAAAGTTTGAAGATTGATGCAAAATCACATATCAAATCAAAAATCAAAATTTTCCTTTATTGTAAATTTTATGTTTTATGCACAAATCCACGCTAGCAAGGAAGCATTAAGCATATAGGAGGCCTTAGGGTGATTTAGCTAATTACACCACCTTCTCAGATACCATCGAGAAGAAATATGTTATCAAAGGCATCATGGTTAATAAAACTATTAAATGATTGAATGGTGTTATAGGACCACCCTCCTAGGTTTTGCAAAGCTTGAAGTGCAGGGGATAAAAGTATAAAATTTGTTTCCCATTTGTTGGCCATTGACCCGAGGTCTCCAATTATAAGGTGTGGCTAACCTTTAGGAAAACCCAGATAATCAGTTAGAAACACCAACACTACTATTGTTAATATGTTATTAAGCTTTGAGGTGAATGATGAATCACAAAGTATGTGTAATGCTGAACAAGTAGTTTGTAACTCTATACAAAGACCTCTCCTGTGATCTTGCATTACTTCAGCTCCATCAACTCCTACACACACCAACATTT
Organism: Sequoia sempervirens; assembly: GCA_007258455.2. Lineage (NCBI taxonomy): Eukaryota > Viridiplantae > Streptophyta > Pinopsida > Cupressales > Cupressaceae > Sequoia > Sequoia sempervirens. The sequence continues at coordinate 154,387 of VDFB02173253.1, read as the reverse complement.
TGGTAATTGTCAAGTCATCCATATCTTCAATTTTATTCAAATATTTCCTAAATTGTTGAAATAGATTTTGTGATTTTGAATTGTCCTTCATTTTATGAACACAAAGAATATGAGGTTGGTTTACATGCTGGTGTATAGTATACACATGCATACATACCCAAGAAGCATTATCTATTGTAGTAACTTCATCTAAAGATAATGCAACGAAGTTTGACTCTTTTATTGTCTCTTGTAAATCTTGCTTTTCCACCTGAGCAAGACAACTTGCCTAATCCCATCCAACATTTATCAACCAATGTGTGCTAGGAAAGTTAGGAACATCCAAAAAAGAAAATAAATTAAAATATTCTAGGTAGTTTGTCATGGGATGGCCCTTTGGACAAAATATGAAAAATAACACTCATTTGAACAATTTTTTTCAGTTATGCTCCTGCCATTATCTTTCCAAATTGAGCTTCAATTGAACCTCCACATGCAACAAGCTTCACCATTCTTTGCATATGCTCATCATATTCGAGGGAATACTTAACATGAAGACATTCTTCCTTTGATTTTCATCTTACTAGTTACTGATTTTTCCTTTCTGTCTATGATTTGTTTCTCATAAACTTTACCAATATGCTCTTCTATAGTGTCAAGCTTTAGCTACAACTTCTTGTCTCTTTTATATTTCCAACTACAAATCTTACACTTGCATTCTATTGGAGGTCCATATTTGTGTACATTCTCCGCTGGTTCAATTAATGGGTACTTTAACACCCAATCAATATGAAAATTCCTTGTCATATCCCACTTGTGCCCCATTTTTTATTTATTTTATTTTCCTCTTCCTTGCAACAACATCGTCTACGATGACAATATTTTCATCTAGGTCAATTAACTCATTCGAGATAAGTTGGGTATCCCTTCAAACATCTTTTGCGACATGTCATCCTCATTTGACTTAATTAACTCATTTCAATCTTCCTATGAGGTATTGCTAATGACTTCTTCATTAATATTTGGTGCAAGAGTTGATGTAGTTCCATCTTGATCTGATGGATCAAAAAAAGTTTCCAAAGTAAGACTTTGTGGTAATTCTATGTTTTGGGCATTTTCATGCCTCCCCTCACCACCTTGAAGAGTCTTACTCTTGTTACACTTACTACTCAACATCTTGATCTGTCATGAAATAAAAGCTAGAAAAAATTGTCTTCTTGTTTAAGGACATAGAATATAGATCCCATTCCCTACTCAATATCATCTTTAAGATTGAAGAAATAATGGAAAAGAGATAAAAATCTTATAACACTGTGAAGATTCAAGAAACTATCACTTACGTCTAGGTTTTCACTAACTCGCTATTTGTTAATGCAGGAATGCATGTAGTTGTAAGTTTGTAACCTGCCTATGATCAAGGTTCCAAGTCTAACTTCTGAATCGAGAGATCACAAGTTCAAAACTAAACAAAATGTCTAAGAATAAATTAGTGTTTCAACTGTATTTATATCAATCCATATTTGGCAAATTTTGTAGAATTTTTAAATGGTATAGTAAAAAATTGGCAAATCCCGCATGATTATACAATAATAAATTTAATTGTTGGGCTAGTCAAACCTCGATGGAACATATATATAGTAGTTTTCAAGGTGATTATGACCCTACGATTAGTATGGAGTTATCATAGTATTGGCGAAATGGGTCCTCATACACAATTATTTTTTAATGTAATTGGTGAAATGTGTCCCTCAAACGTGATTATTTTTTAATGTTATAGGAGAAATAAGTCCTCACGTGCAGTGAACATTTAATTATGTTGGTAAAACATGGACCCTAATACACAATGTTGTTTAAATACTATTGGCGAATATGTGGGTTATTTAATACATGCTTCCAAGATTCTAGGCGAAAATATTAATTAGCCCACGGTTTGAAATGCATAGTTTGTTATGGTGAAACTAGTAATTACATATGCCTCATAAAACAAATCGATGGTGAATGAAAATGCATTGGACCGATAATTCATAAAATCTAGGCAATCTAGCCACACCATTGGTTGCAATTTATTTACCAATTTTGACTTGGCCAATATGCACTATTCACCACTAAAAATTTCCTGATGTGATCTTGGAATTATAGCATGATATGTACCTTGTGAATTTGTGCATGTTTGTATACTAATGTTTTTTATGGATCCAACACTTGATGGAAAAATTGTTATCATTATATTATATTTGGACTTTAAGTTGATAACGTACATTTATAGTAGTTATAGTCATGGGTTAAAAGTGAGGTCAAAGATCTCATCTAAGAGGAGAGAATGAACTCCCTCTAACATTGGTGGGTGAACTATGATGCTTTTGATTTCCCATGAGCGAATACGTAGGCATGGTCATCATGAACCCTCAAGGTTTAGGTCTGGGTCTAGGAATGACCCTAACCTTGGGAGGTTATTGCTCTCATGTGTAAGCATATACGTGGCGATGTTGAGTTAATGCCACCATGGTGAATGGAGAAGTTATTAAGTCAGCACTGGGTGAACCCACAATAATGGGTTACAATTTTTTGATGAAAAAAAGTTGGAGGCTGCCCAAAAAAATGTTAGAAATTCATTTGAATGAATTGGAGCCTTCAAATTAACATGCTTTGTTCGAACATACATGCCTTCAGTCGAACATGCCCCTTCGAACAAAGCCTAAGCTTTCATTTGAAGGTGTTTAATGAAATATTTTCCACTGAAATAATTACTTTTTCCTTTGTCAACGCCATATTAGGGGTCTTCATTCGAAAACCCCTTCAAATGAAGGGGACCCCTTTGTTCAAAGCCCCATTTTTGACCTTCCACCCTCCGTATGAAAATTCATGCAATTTTTTAACTTTTGAAACTCAATTTGAAGGTTGAAATGGAATCAACTTGACAAACCAAATTGTAGGATTGTAGTCCTCAAAATGAGCTTTCCGACAACTATATTTTAATATATTTTGATTTTATTATAATTTTTTTTAGTTTTACTAAACATAGGTTTTTCATCGAACATCTATGCACTAGGTTTTTAGTTTTAGTAAATTAGTGATTTTTTTTTTAAAATATCTATGCATTAGGTATTGATGTCCTTGTTCCAAAAAATAATAATTGAATTTCAATACATACAAAACAAGTTATGTAGGAATTAGTACACCATGTCTAAATTATAATTGGTTTGAAAGTTTTAAAACTTAACTAAAAGAAAAATATTCAAAAAATGTTATTTAACGAAATAAAAGCACTAGATATTGATGTTACCAACCTAAATTCAAAAGAATCATAATTTTATCCTTTGTAGAAAAAAGTTATGCGAAACATAGTACACATCATTTAAAAAAAAATGTTTACTATTACAAACTAGTTATCAAAGGAGACACAAAAAAATTACAATTTAATTACAATCTATTTTGTAAAATACATTTACAAAATCTCACAAATCACTAGTTCACATCATCTTTAAATTCTTAACAGTTTAGCTACTATAAGTGGCATAAGGTGAAGATTTTGTTCAAAATGTTGATTTCAATGTCAGGTTTGGCCAAAAAGTGTAACCCATTATTGTGGGATGATGCTTCAAATTTAGATGAAAGATGCTTGGTTGGTTAAGTTGGTAGTTGATGTGGATTGAATTCTTTTTTTTGTAGTGGTCGAGAGGTAGGTTTTATAGTTTGGAGGGGATAGCTCCAAGGTATGGGGTTGTTCCTAACTTGTTTGATAAGGTGATCCCACAAATGGTCAAGGTTTGGCCAGAAAAGATGATAACCCATTATTGTGGGATGATGCTTCAAATTTAGATGAAAGATGCTTGGTTGGTTAAGTTGGTAGTTGATGTGGATTGAATTCTTTTTTTTGTAGTGGTCGAGAGGTAGGTTTTATAGTTTGGAGGGGATAGCTCCAAGGTATGGGGTTAGGTTTCCTAACTGCATAGTTGTGACACTTCCCTCTCTAGTAGGCTTTAGTTTGAGGTTGAACCTAGTATTATATGGTTATGAACGAGTTAAGGAAACCTAATAACTTGTATTTAGTATATACTATGCTTTTGAATAGTAAGTTGAATGAAGTTAATGTATTTGACTACATTATAGTCGTTATTTGTTTATGTGCACATGGGGAGTAGAGGTCATCTTGTGTTGGTTCAATGTGATTATTATGTGTTTGTGAAACTAGACCTATAGGAATCTATGTATAGGCTTTTGAATCAGTTGATTTCGATATACTTATCTAGATCCACTTGACTAGTACTATGAACCTTGTTATGTATGAACCCCAAAAGTGTGAACCTCCAGGGTATTTGAGCAGTTAATGATATCACCTGTATTTGACCAATGATATGTAATCATTGAACCATGCCAATGATTAATGCCTAGGGTGTACTACAAGGGATTTTTGTGCATTCACCTTGTTCATGGAGGGGAAGGGATCCAAGGGCCACCCTAGTTATGATAGAAGAACAATTACATGGGTAGTTACCCTACTGTGTGGGTAACAATAACTAGAGCTAACCATTGTATCGGGAGGGTTAGCAGGTAGTCGCCTACAACATGGGGATGATAATACTAAGTGCTACCTGGGTTGTGAAGAGATAGTTAACAATATCACTAAATTTGCAAGATGGTATATGTTGGAAGCTACTTTTGCCGACTTGTTGCCAGTGGCCTATGGGAAATTGAGGTTGGAATCAAATGAGTTGGATAGGTTCACTACTCGTGGAAATCTTACTTGTTCCTATATGACCCTTGGGATGGAGGGTGGACCCTCAATGTAGTATGGGATACATGGAATCCTTTTCCCATTTATTTGATGGTGTTGCAAGTAGTATAGGATGCTTGCCATCATCATGAATGGGTGCAAAAGACCGGGGAAAAGGATGGGACCCATGGTGTGGTGCACAATGCACTGACATTCCTTTTCTCTTTGGGACACACTAAAGGGTAGGTGTTAGTAATTTATTGTGGATGTTTGAGTCTCTCACTATTTATATGTTAGTCATTGATTGTGTACTTATGTAAATGGCCTCGAATTTTGTGCACATTGTTATTGATGCCCTTTCCAATGATGACATCAAGTATATGGGTTGCTTGATTATTGTTACAGATGGCAGTGGATTAAGAGAAGGATGGGACCCACAGTGTAGTATGGGATTCATCGACATTCCTTTTTTAAGTGAGATCTACTTATGTGCTTATGTGATAGTGAACTAGGTAATGGGATGATGTATATAGTAAGTTGCATCCAATTCCACTTTACCAATTGTTCTTTATGTAAACATGTGATGTAGGTGTCAATTGTTCACAATGGATATATTTGATGTGCGTATGAGCTAGTTATTGTTGTATTGTGATATGTGTATGAACTAGTCACTATTGTACTTGTGATGTGCATACAAGGTAGTCACTATTGTACTTGTGATATGCATATGAGCTAGTCACCATTGTACTTGTAATGTGTATAAGCTAGTCACCTTGTGTATATGTGATGTATGTTCGAGACAATCACTATGGGAATTTGGGATTATGTTATGATATGAACCCTATGTATTTGTGTATGTTTATAAACTAATGATTGGTAATGTTTGGTATGGAACCAACACTTGATGGCAAATTGTTATCATTCTATTATAATTAGACTAGGTTGATAGCATATGCTTAATTAATATCCATGATTTAAAGGTGAGATCAAATATCTCATACAAGAGGAGAGAATGAACTCCCTCTAACATACCTATGTACAAACTACAAAACCTCTGATTTCGTAAAGGAGATACATAGGAAAGATCATCATGAATGAATCCTTGTTTTAGGTTTGGGTCTAGGTATGACCCTAACCTTGGGAGCTTACCACCTTTAAGTGTAAGCTTAAGTGGTGGAGTATAGTTGATCCATAAAACATAAGGGATCTATGACAAACGTTGCTAAGTGATTATGCACAAAGGTGTAAAGACATCAAAAATGGAGTAGTAGGAACATTAAACAGAGAGAGTTCAAACCATAGAACCAAGAGAGAGAAAATAAGACACCAATTTGATTACGGAGTTCATCCAAGTGGACTACGTCTTTGGGTCAAGCTCAACTGAGTGACCAATTAATTGAAATGTTCTGAACTGATAGTACAATCTCCAACGGAGCCTCTTGCAACACTGCTTTAGAATATTTGTAGCCTATCCACAAAGTCCCAAAAAGTATCTCACTCATAAACCCCTCTTAAAAACTCTCAAAGCTAGGGATGATTAACAAAGAGTAAGAAAACTGAATTTTCCTAAAGGATCTACTACAGACTCAGAAACATCTTTACATCTCAACTCAAATTCTCCTAATTCCCTCTAAAATTCTCTCACAAAAGGCTCTCAAAGGCCAAGAGAATGGAATGGAGAGTAGGATACAATGGAGAATGATCAACTCTGAATGTGATGATTGAGTTGGTGAGGAAGACTCTCCTAATCTCCCTTTTTATACTTCAATTTTGCCCATTTGGGCCAAAACCACCAATTTTGTAATTTTCCCCTCAAGGGAAAAATCCAAACAAATTCCCCCCATTTTAAAATAATTAACAATAATCCCCAAAAACCATTGTTAATTTGTTTTTTGAGCCCTTGACTTATTATATTTTTAGGCTTTTGGGTTTTAGGTGTTTTTTCTTTATTTGTTTTCTATCTTAATTTTAGGGAGAAGGCGGAGTTAACAACGGTGTAAAAGAAGTCGAGCCAATAATAATTGTAAACACCATTCAATGGTGTATCAACAACTATGGGTTTTGGAGTCTGCATGGTCGGGAGTTCCAATCCCCCTACGACCGTAGAAACCTCCATTTAGATCTTTGGAATACTTCAAAACTAACCAACATCTATTACAAGTTACAACCACTATGCGTCGCATAACGGTCGGTCTGTGTGTTTGCATGAGGGAATTACTCAGTTTAAGTCCCACCAATTTTTTGTTACAACCAACGCTCTAGAGGACTGTCGTTGAAGTGCCACGTGGTGGCACTTGATTCATTGGCATAGCCACATATGCCGCTAACTAGGACGCTGACTCAAAGACTGATAGGGACATTGACTAGGATGCCATGCATTGTATGTACTGTTGACTGGGCTTGCTGACTATACATCCACATCACTTGTACGACTGTCCACGTCACTTGCCACATCACTATATGACTGACACATGTCAAGACCTCATTAGTCCATGTCAGCATCCATACGATGACTCATTGGCCAAGTCAACATGATGACATTATGTTGACATCAACACTGTACCTTCAAGTCAACTGCAAGCTTTGACCTTCCATATCTTGCGCATACGAGCTCCGATTTGCGTGAAACAAATGTCGTTGGAAAGCTCTCAACGAGCTCTTCGCAATGACATTGACTTCAATCAATTTGCTGATGATGAATTTTCCACTTTTTTTCTCGTCCCTGGTACTTGAGTTGACTGGCGATATCTTGCACGTACGGGCTTAAATTTTGATGAAACGAACATCGTTGGGGTCGTGTCATCATGCTCTTCGAATTGACATTGCTTCCAACTAATTCTGAGTTAGTCAACTTTTTTCCTTTTGACGGCCTCCTGGTCTAAGTTTGACCAAACCTTTGACTGCGCGTATCTTGAGCAAATAAACTCCTTTTTCATCCGTTCAAGTTGCACCAGAATCAGTTCGTCAAGCTCCCTGTGATGACATCACTTTTGGGAGAAATTAGAACACTTCAATTTTTAGGTTCTGAAGATCCACCTGAATCAATAGTTGTCACCACTATGGTTTGGTGAAGTTATGAAGTTGGCACTTCTAAGCTAGATGAAAGATGCTTAGTTGATTGAGTTAGTAGTTGATGTGAATTGACAAAAAAAGTTAGCAATGATTGGAGGGGAGGATTTTATAGAGAGGGTGTGTAAAAAATGCAATGTGGAATCACAAACAAGGTAAGCAAACTACTTGACATAATGTCTTAAAAAATGTGATCTTGTAGATGAAAATGATCGTAGAATATGTACAAAAATTGAATTTTTAATATTCTTTAGAAACTATCAAGGAAAGGGAATTAAGAGGTTGATTTTTTTTAATTCCAGGGTTAATATTGTAAATTTTAATTAGAATTTTTAGTTGAATAGGGTAGTAATTAGAAGAACATTGATGTCATCTAAGATCAAAGTTAAAAAATAATTTTGGAAGTACACAAAGTTTCCTTGACTTTGTTGGAAATTGCATCTATTCATGACACTCAATTATAGGATTAAGATAAAGAAGAGGGTGTTATTTCTAGTTGGAAGCCTCCTCTAGATGACCTCGATTCAAATGATGTATAAAGAAAACTGAATATTGTTTAGCTCTCACCACTCTGACTTTGATAATTTGAACCTGAATATAACAATAAAATTTATGATTACTTTTCCATATAACAATAAAATTAGTCATTACTGTAACATGTTCAATAAACCGATGAGAATGGATTGCAATGGTTTCAATAAAAAAGATTTATTCAAAATCACTGAAAAGCCTTTATTACATTTCTATATCATATTCTAGTGAATCAAACATTTGGAAAGCAACCTGTTACAATACTCCTCTTAAATAACACTAAATTTTGCACATAATGGGGTAAAAGCCAAGAAATAATCCATTCACCACTGTACTCTAATATTCTAAATCCACATACCCATTAATATATACAAATCTATAGATAAACACTGAATGGGATATTGTGAGAAGAGTTAGTAGACATGGTAAGCTGCTATAAGATTATTCTAGGAGATGCTATCACTTCTCGCATTATCTGCTGACAAGATATGGTTCTATAAACAAGCTTCCCTTATGAAAGTCTGTGAATATCTTCAATAGTCCTTAGTAGATAGGAGTAGAACCTGCGACCTATAAGAGAAAGCTACTTCACCATTAATGGCATGTTTATGGTGTAGGAAGGAATGCATGTAATTGAACAACACACCATATCAAATACTTTCCCCATCACTAATAATAATTTAAAATCCTTCCCCTATATTTCACATTAGGAATTAATATTAGCAAAAATTCCCTTTACAAAAAGATCCAGTTTTAATATGAAGAAAAAAGACTACCCATTTTGCTTTCCTGACAATGAAGATGCTTCTCTGACATTACAATCATAGCTTTAATATTTAAAAAATAGAAGCATTATCTTTTGCCTTTGTGTAAAGTAGAGATTTTTGTATCATCAGATCCCCCAATGCTTTAGAAGCATTGAAATTTTTAGATATCATGATAAAAAGGTCCAACTAAGGCTATCCCTTAATCATAGGCAGTTTAATGGTTTAAAATAGGATATTTATTTATAATTTTTTATTAAGGATGAAGTGTAAAATTATTATTGATTGTTTAAGAGTGTAGTTTTTAAGTATAGTGTCCCACTCATTATTCTTGATTTGATATTAATGATGAAAAACTAAAATATTAGATAGTTCTTACCAAATTTGGAATTTGATGATATGTGGATGGTTTTTCTAATTTTAGACCATGTTTTACAATTTTAAAAATTATTAAACTATGTAAAATTTGACTTACTATATTTTTCGCTGATAGGCTACATATATTGTGAGATTTGAGTTTGAAACAAGTCTCACACCTACAAACCACTATTGAGTCATTGAAAAACAAGTTTCAACTACTGTTTAATGGTAAACCAGTTGTCATTTAATGGTAAAAACTTCCAAAATATTAGGAAAAAACCTCCACAATCTCTCTTATCACATAAAAACCAGATATATATTGATTTGACAACTGGATTAAAACATTATATTTCCATTTGCAATAGAGGATAGGGAGGGAGAAAGAAAGGGAGAGAGATAGGTAGAGGATGGAGAGAGAGAAGATGGGGAAGAGGGAGAGAGAAGAAGAGGGAGAGGGGGAGAGATATAGAAAGAGGGTGATATAGAGAGATAAAGAGGGATAGGAAAAGAGATAAGGAGATAGGGGGATATACGTAGAGAAGGATATGGATAAAAAGAGATAGAGAGATCAGTGAGAGGGAGATCGGGTGAGAAATAAAGATAAAGAAAAAGATATATAATAGAAGAGATGGGGGGAGAGATGGAGTGAATGAGATAGAGAGAGGGAGACATTTCTAGAGATAGGGAGAGAGACCGATGGGTAGAGAGAGGGAGACATTTCTAGAGATGTAGGGGGAGAGAGGAATTTAGAGGTAGAGATGAATATAGAGCAAGAAAGGAAGAGAGACAAGTAAATAGAGGTAAAGATGAATATAGAATGAGAGAGGAAGAGGGAGACACATAGATAGAGAGATAGAGGGAGATAGAGGGATAAATAAATATGGAGATAGGGAGTTAGAGGGGGAAAGATGGAGAGGGATATATAGAGAGGAAAAGATAAAGAGATAAAGAGGAAGAGGAAGAGGGAGAGATAGAGAGAGAGATATGGTGAGATAGAGTGATATAAAGATATAGATATAAGGAGATATAGAGAGGGGGAGAGGGTATATATATATGTATGTATGTATAAACAAATAGAGAGGAAGGGAGAGGGGGGAGAGAAACAGAGAGGGAAGTAGAGAGAGAAGTAGAGAGAAATAGAAAGAGGGAGTGATAAGGAGAGAGGGAGATATAGGGATAAATATAGATATAGCTTGGGAAATATAGAAGCAGTGTGAGAAAGATAAACATATAAAGAGCGATTAAAGGAGAGAGAAAGAGAGAGAGGAAGAAATATAGACAAAAAGAGGGAGACAATGAGAGAGGGGCAAATGGAGAGATAGAAAGATAGAGATATATGAAGTGATATAGAGAGAGGTAGAGAGAGGAATATATATAAAGGGGGTAAGAGTGAGAGATACAAGAGGCGATAGAGAAAAGTAGTAGAGAGGAGGTAGAGGTAGAGAGATAGAGATAGGGTGGGAGGAAAAGGGAGTGTATGTATATAATATTTATATTTAATAATATGCATCATATTTCATATTTAATATGTAATAATAAATACAATTGAATATATTTTTCAATAATTTACATATTTTAAAAATAAATATAGATAAATATTAAACTTCTAATATATTTAATGTTTTAATCATTTTAAATAAATATATTATATATTTGAAAAATAAATATATATAAGTATTAAACTTATAATATATTTAATTAGTAATATATGTAAAAAATTAAATTATATTTATATTTAATAATGTATAGTGTATATAAATATTAAATATATAATATGTAAATATTATAATATTATGCTAAAATTAGTTAAATATATAAAATGTAATTTTATTTCATAATATTAAATTAAAAATATTCTAGAAAATTATATTTTATAATCTAAAAAAAATACAATTTTTGTTTTGTTTTGAAAATAATAGAAATTATTAATTAAAAAATAAATATAGATAAATATTTAAGTTATAATATATGTAAAAAGTGATGTGATATTTATATTAATAATTTATAGTGTATATAAATATTAAATATCTAAATATTATAATATTATACTAAAAATATTTACATATATAAAATGTAAAATTTTTATTTCATAATATTAAATTAAGAATATTCTAAAAATATATATTTTATAATCTAAAATAAAAAAATATTATAAAAATATATTTTTTTTGAAAAACAATAGAAAATATAAATTACAACAATTTATATTATATAAAATCTTATATATAATAATAATATAACTAGCCGATAGGCTTTTATTGTGGACTTCTAGTCTACAAGCAGCTGATAAACCTGTCTCACATGCTGATAAACTGTTATTTCAGGCTGATAAACCATTTTCAGTTGCCCGACGCTCAGAAAATCTGTGACACTGTCAAAAAAATCTTACCAATTATGATATTGATACACATCACTCAACAACAAAATAAATCTTTCAATATCATTATCCTTCCACACGGTAAGTCTGCAGCGCCATAATTACTTACTGCACAAAACTGGAAAGAAATCATAATCTTACGCAAACTGCCAAGTGGTTATGATTTACAGTTGCCAATTTTTTTTCACGGGAGATTTGATATTTAGTATGTAATCTTCCACCAAATCTAAATAGATTTGAAATCATATCAAATCTAAATAGTGTTCGAATCTCCGTCAAGTAACAGAACAGGTCCATTTTCAGCAATTCTTTGATTTTCAGAACCATTTTCAGTAGGGATTTCCTGATATTGGAGGTTTTGGGCATTTGGGTAACCATCAGGGAAATCGTTGAGCTCGGCCAAAAACTCCATAGAGCGTAATTTGCAGCTCCTAGCAAAGCGAGACATCATTTCCGATATGTTTGGTGTTTTTACAGGCGACTCCATTGATCCCTGTTTTCTTTTATTGGCTTTTGTATCAACCGAACAGACAGCAGTTGTGCAATCCGCAGATATGGGTGTCAATGGAATGCTTGGTGAGTCTTCTATCCTGCCAGCCACATTCTTGTCTCGAAGCCCAGATAAAGGGCACCTCCAAAGGACCGGGCGTTGCAAAAGCCTGGCAGTGGCTAATGTGGATGGGCGTAGGTGACCCAGAGAAGGATTGACAATGAGAACCATGGGCACTCCAGGGTTGGATGAAGGGCGCCCCCGCTACCGTGGCATTGAGGCGTGGGCCTATCGTAAAGGGAACAAAAAAACCGTTTATGAATGCCCGCGTGGTATCTGCCCAGATAGGTGCCTAACCTTCATTGACCAGATAATTTCTTAATAGCAGTGGGCCAAGAGAACATCATTCATCGATTTGAAAGAATTGAAGCTAGACCTATACCACCATTTTCAGCACCGATGCTTTCTTTCTTGAAGCTATCTTCCATAGGCCTGCAGAAAAAAAAACTGTCAAATTTCAACCGGTATAAGCAAGAAACGCCGCTTTCTTTTTAGAAAATGGCATTTTGATTGATTAATAGAACATCTATCTCTCTCCATTTATACCGATCTTTCTGTCTATGGCTTTTCTGCCTTTTTAAAACTAATGTTATTTTCCTGTTTTTGTATTTAGGTCGCTTCAAGTGCAGCAGATATTGATGCTAAAGCGCCTCCTGCAATAGCTCCCATACCAAGTCTGACAAAAAAGCATAGGCTTAGGCCATCTTTTTTCGTTTCCATATGATGGTATTTTAGGGTTTAATGGATTGAACAGAGATAATAATGGTGCCATTTCTTTGCAGAGTGTAGTGATAAATGTAACACGAGGTGCCAGAAAGTTCAAGCTCACCAAGATCGTTGTTTGAATTACTGCAACGATTGCTAAATGTTATGCAAATGTGTTCCCAGCGGGCAGTATGGGAACAAAGACGAGTGCCTGTGTTACAGAGACATAAAGAACTCTAAGGGCGGTTCCAAGTGCTCTTGAGACTAGCGTACACTCATTTTTGTCTGTTTTGGGAAGCTGATGGTCATATGGGAGGCTACGATAAGATTTTTAGGTATAGTAAATGTAGGTTTGTCATCATCTTTATTGTTTGTCAATCATATTTACGGTATGTAACTAAACAAAGATGTAGAGTCATCATGTTGATAATGGTTTCATTTGGAGTGTAGTCAGTATTAGTGTATTCTGCATGCTGCAGAGACACTGGCATATTAGAAAGTTTGTTTACAGTAAGTGATTTGGATTGGAATTTATGGTTTGGGGCCATCATCGTATCTTTGTAGATATAATATTTACATTTATATAATATATATCATGAAAGTTGGATAAGATCCCATAGTCTGTAATGAATGAATATTGCGAGGTGTTCGTATAGTACGATTGTCGAGCTTATGTTTTCTCATTAAATTTATGTCTTTGTTAAGGAATCTATGATACTTTTATTGGGTATTAAGACCGTGTTTATAACAGCCAACTCAATGGCTCTCATCCAGGGTAGAAGAATAATCTTCAGACGTTTTATAAGTTGAAACTTTTTCACAGGTTATCAAAATCAGCATGAAATTTTTATACATGTTGCAAATAGTTTCTGGATTTGATTGTGTAAGTTTTTTTTATTAGTCTATGGATTGTGGAAAAAAATATATTTGTATTCATGTGCTCATGCAAATGCCCCACAATAGACTTCTCTTTAAGGTATATTTTCCCCTATAGATAGTAGCATCACCCCCCTCCCCTAGCCCTTATCATAGCTCTATATAGGCCACTAAACATATTTATTGGATTCATATGTCATTTATGCTTTCAATTTGAACCAAGACCTATTTCTTTTAGCATTCTTTGTTGTTGATGCTTTACCATAAAAAGGAAAATAACAAACATCCACTTAACTTTGAGGGACTCAATTGGAGATCGACCTTTTTGAACGTTTCCTACCTCTGTCTGATAGACCATACCAAATTTGGTGAAGGTAATTTGGATGATTTCTTCATACCTTGATTAGGCTTGAAGTATATACATTCTAGCTTATAGTTGAACAACAAATGACAACAAAAACAATTCAGTATACAAGGACTTGATTCCATCTGTAGAGGGACAAAACTTTCTATCTGGTACAATAATTATACTTCATTTAATTAATATTAAAACATGTTTAGATTTTATCTCTAATTTCCTATCGGCTTATCCTTGAACCTCCTATAGGTACAAGTGCTAGTTTATACACTTTGAATATTAGTGAAAAATTACAAACAATATCTAATCATTTGCTTTCTTCATTTGTTTTTTTGTTTTTGACCTTATGAATGTGAAACATATTTTCTAGTGGAAATGTAGAAAGAATATCTGATTCTTTACTTTCTTTCATTATTTAGCATTTATTATTAATTATTTAATCCAACCACATGCAACAAGAATTTGCATACACAAATACTTATTCTCTAACATATTAACATACATATTTGATGAATGAATTGAAGTGTGTATAAATATAGATATAACCTCACGATCACAAGTGGAAATGTAGAAAGAATATCTGATTCTTTACTTTCTTTCATTATTTAGCATTTATTATTAATTGTTTAATCCAACCACATGCAACAAGAATTTGCATACACAAATACTTATTCTCTAACATATTAAAATACTTATTCTCTAACATATTAACATACATATTTGATGAATGAATTGAAGTGTGTATAAATATAGATATAACCTCACGATCACAAAAATAAACAATCAAATAAAAATAAATAAATAATTTACGGGGAAGGCGTATCCTATTTGAACAAGTTCGGCGATCAACGGTTGGAGCGTCTGCCAACGATTGAAACCATTTCGTCCGTTGATTGCCGATCTGAAAAAATATGACTGGTTTTCTCTTTCTCACACGAAATCATACACCGGGATAAATGCATGAGTGGTCTGAATCTCCAAAGGCAATGGCACCAACCTGCTTCCATTCTGAAGCATTTAACATCACCGGCGGACGGAAGGATAGAGCCCAAGAAACTTGTTTTTACTCCTATTCCGGATGCACTGATACGGACTGGTTACATTCCTGCACCCACATCAAACCTCAGCGCGCTCATCTCATCTTTTAGCGGTCAGGGTCTTTCTACCAGGGACATGATTGTGCTATCTGGTAACTTATTTTTCTAATCTGCTAATTGATGTAAGATAATTAGTACCTACAAACTATAGCATCTCACTTTTTATTCTTTCTCCTTTTCACATTCAGGTGGTCATACTATCGGTCAAGCTCGATGCACTAATTTCAGAGCTCACATCTACAATGAAACTAACATATAATCTACATTCGCCACTTCTCTGAAATCAAACTGTCCAACCAGCAGTGGGGATAACAACCTGTCACCTTTAGTTCTTCAGACGCCCACAACCTTTGACAACAACTACTACAAAAATCTGAGGAGCCAGAAAGGACTTTTGCACTCTGATCAGCAGCTTTTTAATGGAGGTTCTGCTGATTCTCAGGTGACTACATATAGTGCGAATCGGAACACCTTCTTCACAGATTTCGCTGCTGCCATGGTGAAAATGGGAAACATCAGTCCTCTAATTGGCAGCAATGGACAGATCAATAAAAATTGCAGGAAGCCCAGTTGATAGCCATAACAAAAAAATGAACATTTTTGGCATATATACTACATATATTGGGCATATCGTGCGATCATAGAATTCCATGAGAACATATCTTGAGGCATTTTGTCAACCAGTTGACGTGCTATGTATGCTTCCACATTTTGGATGCATGTCTACAAGAGTACTTGCGATTACAACATCAGACAACAATGCGCTTTCAATTATGTTTTGATGGACGTCCATACTCTACTACAAAGCTTCCCAATTTCACACAGGCTGGGAGGATGCTGGCAAAGGTTGTGGAGTTAGGCTTTACAGCTGCCAATTGCATTTGCTTAAAGTTTCCAAGGCCTTCTCAATAAACCCATTTCGTGAATATCCATCCTCCTAGAATCATTTCCATCAATTTTTAGCTTCATACAAGCCCTTCTACTAATTTTTTTGGGACATTCTATAACTTGCAGCGGTTGTAATGTAAACAACCTTGTAATTATAAGAAGCAAGTCTTTTGCCGGCTGCGTTTAGTCAATCTACACTGAGATTGATGTTAGCTCGTTGTTAAATTAAGTATATATGCATGGAGGTGTTCACAATTGAAATTAATTATAACCTCACCTCATAATTTGCATCCTCACATTGACAGTAGGAATGCTCCTCCTCCCTAGTGGAAGACAAGTTGATGCAGGTTCAAACCAAGAACCGCCTCGGTGTTGAGCCCTACAACTTCAGTCCAGCTCTTCTGTTTATTTCATAATTATTATTGAGAGGATGGAATGAGGAGAGGGTGGTGGCGATTCGAGCCCGTGATTCTCTGTCTTGCCCCCTCTCCCTATTACTCTATCAATCTCCCTTTTATCTCCGTCTCTCCTCCTTTATCTCCCTCTTTCTAAATTTCTCTCTACATCTTTTTTCTCTCCTCTCACCTCCCTCTCTACCTCTTTTATCTCCCTCTCCAATGCTCTATCTTTATTTTGATATTGCCCTCTATTTTGTATGTATTTTAATAAAAACAAACCAAACAAAAATAATATGTGACATTTTCATTAAAGAGACACTTTCTTTTCAAAATAAAAACTTAGATCTACTTTTATGGCCACTACTTGCATAAGAGTTACATTGATATCATGTATATCATGTTTATTTTGATACATAATATTTTTTCCACATCTCTGAGATACCAATAAACTAGAATTTAGAATATTACAAACGCTGAACATTTCATGTTATTACAAAATAAAGGCCCATTTTGACCATTACAAAATTATATCAGCATCAAGCGAAATGTATGATGTAAAATAGCTTAACACTAAAAAATGCTTTGGTAAAATCAAGTCTATGTTATGTATGTTATCCACCATAACTACATATCAACTTATGTTGAGGTCCTTATCAATGCATTAGCTACAAAGAACTTCATGTAACACTTTTTCTCACAAAAAAAAATGAAGTTTTTTAACATGAAACATGCACTATTTAAATTGCAATCAAATCATCTACTTTATGAAATTGAATCCGATAGGTGGCACTTGGAGTTGGTTAATTGATCTTGCAATTCATTCTACTAATCTATACAAACAATAAAAATTATTTAATAGTAACTCTTGTTGAAACCTATCAATCTACTTTACATACATGTCTACAAATTTATTTAATATTATCTTTTGTATTATTTTTAAATGTTTGTTTAATTTGTATGAAATAAAAAATAGAAAGGACAAACAATGGTGAAGAGAAAGAACAAAGAATAAACAATTGATTCCTAAAAGGTACACCAGTATTATTGCGGCTTCTAAGCAAAAATAACCAAATAACTTGTTTTGTGCCACCAATTGTATTTTGTAGCTACTTGGTATTTATCGAAAATGTCTCTTGCTAGGAATTAGTGATCGTTGTAAAAGAAACATTACCAAGCATGTAGAAAAGGTTTTGTCATTCTTAGTAACTCACCAACAACCTCCATTTTCAATCCTACCAGCAGAGTTACAAGATATTTCCCTTCTCTTGCCCAGATACTCGTATCCCCACAACCGTATTCCATAAGCCAAGATACTATGTCTAGATTTATTTTCATAGGAATCCATATCTGAGCCATACCTAAACGCCTAGGGGAGAGGACCCAGTAGTTGAGCATATTTCAATAGTTGTGAGGGTACTTGTCATAATGTGTTCAATAATAGAACATATTCTCACACCAAGACACCATTTATACTATTATTTTTCTTCTATTATCATTAACTATCAGATTTGACAACTATAGTAGTATTATATATTTTTAATTTGCAATATACATGCATCCATAGAAGACACAACTACACAAACACCTTAGTTAAATGATGGTGACACCTAGATACCTAAATTTTAAAAGATAGAATGTATCTTTAGATCCATATAGAATGGAAGAAAGAGCTTCACCAACATAGATAATTGTATTAATATTGGTATCCCTCTTAACTTTTAAGTCGGCTATAGAGCCAAAGGGGGAATCCTCCTTAGAGCTCTCTTTTGTTATTAATCCTCTAGATTTCTCCTAAATTCTCTTCCTTTAAGATTTGTCGTTAAGTTCTTATTCTGATATATGAAGAAGGATTGTTTGTGAAAAGAAGGTTTGAAATAAGTTTGAATTTCTTCTATTTACTTCTCACCAGTGCTTTTATCTATCAGTCAAATTATATCTATCATCTTATTGACATAGAATTTTCTTTGAGAAATTATCATTTCATTTAATGTTTTAATCCCTCACTTGAGAAGGATAAGAGAATTAAAAAACTAAAGGATAGTGCATATGTGAATCTAAAAACAAAATCATGACATACATCTTTATTACAAGGAATTCAATATTCTATTAAAAACTATTACCATTGGTCCAAGATTTATCAAAGATATAGCCACCATACTAGGTGTCAACGTCCTTCTTCATGTAAGGACTACTAATTGGTCAACACATCTCCACATGGATATACTACTATTTTTACCAACTTTGAATGTCATGCATTATAGACTTTTCTCATCAATTTTTAGGTAGGAAGACATGAAAACATGAAGGTTGCAACACTTAAAGTGCAATCAAATGATCTACACATTATAAATATACATAAAAATTTATATATTAAATAACATCTTCTTTTTTTGTTCAAGTCAATGATGTCACACTTAGGAGATTAAATTTAAATTAAATAATATATAAAGTTAGTGTAAGTGAATACATAGTTGATTTGAAGCTATCACTTCTCTATTGAGACCTTTGTTACATAGACAACATCATTTCCTAAATGACCTATCAATTGACCTCATGTACTACATAATTATATTAAAAAAATAAAACAATTTTTCCTAAATGATCTTTGGCGTACCCATTGCACACCAAGGTTTAATAGCTGTGTTGTCTTGTATTGATATTGTATTTTACTATGCCTTGAATTTTTGGTTGCTAGTGGATTGAGGTGTACTTGACAGTTTGCTGTGTTATTCTTCTTTTGGCAGCCTTCGTATTGCCTTTTTCTTATTGTACTTTTTTTACATTGTTTCAATACAAAAAAAGAAGAAAAAAAGTGCAATTGCTAGTAATTATATTCAGACATTTATACATATAAATATAATCTTGACATATATATAAAATAATACATAAATATAAAAAAAAGGATTACGTGGAGTGCTAAAGTTTAGAAACAGTTCCAAATTATTTTAGTCGTTTGGTCTTTGGGTTTGTTAAAAGTCATATAGACGGCTTGTCTGTCTCCCTAGGGTTTGTGAAAAAGATGAAAAAGGAGACTTGTATGTCCGCCTAGGGCTAGGGTTTCATTATCCGCCTTTCTTTGCCGTGGACATTGTTTTCTGATATTTTTCAACGCAGCTTCAGATGATGAAGTTATCAGGTAAACATAGTAAGCAGCATTATGTGATTGATTTTTTTCTTTTTTAATAGTTTTGACATTTATGCTGAGTGGTGTGGTTGAGTTTTTAGGTGCCGCAACTGTGTATCACAAAGTACGACAGAAAATTGCTCTCGAATTTCCTGCCTAGAATGGACGGAATTGGAAAGATCGGTAAGTAAATTTATAGGAGAATTTTTAAAATTTTCAAACGCAGTGTGAAAATCCTCAAATTTAAAATGTAGCTATTAGTTTTAAAAGGCATTTAGAAGGGCATCACAAATGCTATTCCAGCTTTAGAATTTGTAAAACAGGACGTGAGTTATTTTTCTCAAATTTACTAAATTTAATTTCTTACTTAAGCAGAGCCAGAGCATTTTTTAGTTGAATTTTTATCATATTAGAGCCATGATTTTTTCCCCTATTTTCATTGCATATTTAGTATGTTCTTCACTTGCTATTCAACCCTAAACCCTAAACCCTAAACCGGACATTGACTGTTTCTGGTGTGTGGGATGTATCTGCCATTTGGGCAAATTTTGGTAACCTGAATTTGATCTTTCTTGTTCAGTTTTGTGTTTTGTTCAATTTCAATGTTTTATCATATGTTAACGTGCTTGTCTAATTTGGGAACTCTAGGTTTTTATCTAGATGCTCATACTATTCCACAACTGTTGACGACTCTTTTTAGCTTATAGTGTTGGTCAATCGCCCCTCTTCCAATTTTTATTGGATATATTTTTGAAATGTTACAACACGTAAATAACTTTTGTTTCTTATAATTTAATGCTGATTCTTTAGTTCAATTGCAAATTCGAAATCATTGGGGGCCTGTTTGCTTGTTGCTGTATATATTTTTACCATAAAACCTACATTATCAAGTTCTTACTGCTCATTGTATTAGGTATAAGACTAACTATCAAGGTCTTGGTCATTATACTAGATAAGATTCTTATTGTATTGGATATTTTGTTTAAATCTGTCAAAAGTCTTTAGGATCATTGGAATGAAACACTTGTTAATTTCTACATGTACCAAACATCTCTAGGATCAATGAAGTGAAATACAAAATAATGTAAAGCAAAAGATTTCATTTTATTATTTCCGTTTTATTTTGTTTTTGTTTTTCATTTTTTAAATTTGGTAAGTTCGGTTATCTTTTTTGATGTAACATTTTGTTAACTTGTCACAATAAGTTATCTTTTTTGGTGTAACTTTTTAATTAAAGGTCATTTAAGGTTATCTACCCAATTCTTGCACTTCCTTTCTAATGTTCCCAAAAAACTTTGCTTTAATTTTGGAATATGGTATATTGTTTTTATTTTTGAAATTTAATTTTGAAGGATATTTTTAAACTTTTGATTATATAAATAATAAATTGTTGAATTCACTAAAGGTGTCATATTGTAGTAAAAGAGTTTAGGTGTGATCTAATTCAAGGACCTACTTTGGTAAAAAGTGATGCATCATGATCACTCCTATGTAGTCAGTTGTAGATTCTAATGCATTCTGATAGTTTCTGCAAAATGAGTATATTAATTGCTATAACTTAATTAATTTACTAAGGTTGCTAAATATTATTTAAAATATTTAAAAGACACCTTAGTATGCGTTAAATAGGAGCTTGTGTGTCAAATTATCATAATTTAACAGAGTAGCCGGATACACCCCTGCCCCTCCCCGGGCACACGTATCTCCGTATCTGATACGGATACTTGTGCGATACGCCATGGATACACGTTGGATACTGTACCCACACGTGCCCAAAAAACCTTGATTTTCCAGCCGTGCCGGATTCTATGTGATTTGATTTTCAAAAATGCTGACATGAATCTTCCAAAATATTATCATAAAAAACTTCAATCATGCAATTTTTTGTTTGGTTTTGTATAAATAAAACCTATACCAAATGAGGAAGACAAATGAAAAGTTTTTCTATTTCAACAACCCATTTTTCTAAGTCTTCTTCCAATCAAAGAAGCATAAATCTGAGATTAAACCCGATTAATCGCGATTTTTAATAAATCTGCAGGCTGGACGATTTTTTCCCCGATTTTTTGAAAAAAACGTTGACTTAAGTCAACGATTTTTTGCAGGTTTAAAACGCGTTTAAAACGCGTTTTAATCTGGAGAAACCCCCGTTTTAAACCTGCCGATGACCTAACATTAGATTCACGCGGACATAAAAAGCCCTAAAAGTTGCCCGAAATTTGTATGTTGCTGGAAAACGCGGACTGGAACAGAAAACGCGACGGACAGAGGCCGACTGGAACAAAAAACGCGACGGAGATCAGACAAGAATCGACGCCCTTTCTTCCTGCACGACATTTCTTCTTCAAAGTTCACACGCACGGGAGGTAGGCCTGAATTTTTATGCATTTTTACGCATTTTTCATGCATTTTCACGAATTTTTCGTGCATTTTCACGAATTTTTCACGAATTTTTTCCCTAAATCTTTAGAACTTTGAATAAAATTATAAATAATTTAATTTAGTATTGTTTAGGGTTTTGAGTTAGATTTTGAATAACTGTATTTTTTTAATTTACTATAATTTTTTATATACAGTTTAATTTTTTTTAGTATAATATTTAATATTGAATTTGAAAATTAAAAAAAAATACTAATAATATTATATAGTATAATACTAAAAAATACTGTATTATTTTTAAATAAGTTTATTTATTTATTTTAATTTTTTATTATTATTTACTATTTAAATTTTAAAATTTTAAATAATATTGCTTTATTTTTATTTTAAAATTATTGTATAAAATATAATTTTAAAATGCAATTATTATTTTATAATAATCATGATTGTTATATTTTATACTAATCATGATTGTTATATTATTTTAAAAATATTTACCGTATTTTCAAATTACTATATTGTTATTTTCTAGTTAATTATTTTAAAAATATCATTAATTAATTTTAATTAATTCTTACTCTGACATAGCTGGTTATTTTAAATTTTATCAGCGATATGAGTATAAGCAAAGAAAATCTATTTTCTATAATTCATGGATTGAACTCTATATTTTATTTGCTCTCAATGTCTGTATGCTATGGAAATGCCATTAAATTTTAAAAAAATTTACTTTCTGACTGTTTTTCTTCAATTTTTTGCAGTTTTTTGTATATCCGATTTTTTCCCGATTTTTTCCCGATTTATTCCCGATTTTTTCAAAAAATCCTGAACTTTTGGTTTGCCGATTTATTCCCCAAACGATTTATGCTGCTATGCTTCCAATACAACTCTACTATTTTTTTGGTGTTTTAATTTTTACAAATTTAAAAAAGTTAATTGTTTATAATTTTATATTTATATTTAATATTTATATTATATTGTTTAAATGTTAGAGATTTAAAAATAAATAAAATTTATTCTTTAAATATAAATAATATTTATTAATATATATTTAACTATTTATTCTTTACTAAATTATTAATATTTTAATTTATATTATCTTATTTGCTTTTAAAATAATGAAAATCTCCTCTAATAACTTAGAAAATATATGTGTATGTTTTTTTTTATGAATGTCGTATCCAGCCGTATCCATATTGTGGGTCTTAAAAAATGGTCGTATCCGTATCCGTATCCGATACCATATCCGTATCTGTATCCGTATCCGTGTCCATGCAACTTTGTAATTTAAAGAAAAAGGTCATTTTCAGAGTTAAAAGGGAGTTTTAATTAAAAAGTGAATTTTAAATAGAACCTTCTGAAGAGCTGGCGGGAAAAGTATAAAAGAAGGATATGAGAGCTCATTTGGGATGTCAATTTATCCTATTTCTCTTATTGAAACCCTTGTTGGTTGAGAGATTGAAGCTGGTTCATCTCAGCTTTCGGAGGACGGAAACCCTCTAGGGAAGATCAATTTCAGTGGTGAAACAATTCCACCCTAGCTGGTTTGGAGGGAAAATCACTCAGGTTTTCCAGTGAGCGATTAATGCAATTTTGTGAGTCTCCTGCGGAGACAAAATTGGAGACAAATGATATTCATTTCTATTGCTGAAGGTTGAGACTGGCATTCAGTTTGAGGAGCTTGCAAATTATCTTGGTGGCCATATATCTGCTTATTCAGGCATTACATTGCTGATTAACAAAGTATACACAGGTCTTGGGTTTTGGAATGAGTTTTATTGCTGCCCGGGGCAATGGACAGTTGAAATATTTACTTGGCTGAGTTCGTGAGAGTTCCCAGGGGTTTGACATGAAGTATGGGAAGCATATGGTGTCTGGTATGTGAGTTAGGAGGCCATTTCTCTAGGTTGTCGTCATACTGGACCCTTGTGTGACATTCAGCTGTCTTAGTGTTGCGTATATGACTTGTTAGGAGGCTGTAGCAACTGGTTACTATCTGCTGTGAATTTCTGAGGTGTGTGGAAGTTTAAATCAAGGGGTCGTGGGTCTGAACCTAGCCTTGGCATCTGAGTTTGCGGACTATAAACCATTAAGCAACCACCTTTTAGTCTTGCTGGGAATTCCTGCACTTGCAGCGGCTGTGTATGAGCAGATATAACATTGAAACTGCAGCTATCTTTCCTACCAGTTGTGAAGTTAACCTACAGGGGTTGTGGTACACCCTGAGTACACAAAGGGTATTTATGATATATCTTACTATGTATTTCAAAAATTATTGTAATCGCTTCAGTATAAACAGTGCATGAGTCTTGATTGTAATGCTGTTCATATATTCAATAAAATGATAATTGTTAAAATCTAAAACATGTTATGCCAGTAAGAATTATATACTGAAATTATTTCTGTAGATGCAAACTCTCAAATTCTGAGCATTCAAAACAATACCATGCTTCATTAATTTTGACAAATGTTAATATGTCAAATTGGATTATCGAAAGATTTGCGTGCAAGATCTAGTAGGGTTTTTACAAAAAACATATCATTGGTAGGTTAATCATTTTCCTGAGTTGCCATTGTATGTATAACTTGGGTTGTGGTGGTTTGTGATTGCTTGGCATTCCATTGATTTCTTTGTTGGCAGCCATGGGAGCTAGATTGTACGTCATTTGGAGTTTCTATGATGGCATTTGAATAGATTGGGTAGTTACACAATTACCCACTACCATTCTCGACAATTGGTTGCCAACATCTAGAGGTGGATTTAGGAGGCAGACACAAAGAGGAGAGTCGGGGACAAGTAGCAGACAATGGAAGTAGGGTGTTTCTATTGTCGATGACCAAAATAAGAATGAATAGAGTCGTATTGTGAGACATGCTGCAAGTGGTAGAGATTGCCAAAACTATGCAGACCTGGTTGATTGATACAGAGCAGAAGCCATAAAGCTGATTGGTTAAGTAAGATTAGTTGGTAGAGAGGATGCTGACATAAGGTTTAACATGTTGCTGTAAGTGCGGTGGAATGTCCTTTTGAGCAGCCCATTTCTGTAGAATTTGCATGCTGAGTCATTAGGACTGATTCTCCAAATTTTAGAGTACTACAAGTGCATAGCAGATCTTCTGCCATGGGTAGTATCCTTCAGTTTCCACAGTCATGAGTAGGGCTGCAGGTCATGAAGCATTTCAGGACAGTCTATGGATGTATGTAAGTCCCATCGAGGCATTCTAAACATGTATGATTATGGATTAGTAGCATGAGGAGCATAGGTCAGTCATTGTGCAGTTTTATGCCCAATTGAAGGTTTCTCCAGAGTAAACTTGTGTTGCATATTGTTGAGTGTGTGATGCAAGTTATTATCCACATTTGAGATGTTTCTGTTCAAGTCCTTTATTACACGTCATAGGTAGCCATTATAGCTGGTTAAGTGCATGCAAAGGTAGTTAGAAGCATCTCCATTTAAATCCATATGTTTTCCACAGTTGTGAGTAGGGCTGCAGGTCATGAAACATTTAAGGACAGTTTATGGATGTATGTAGGTCCTGTCGAGGCATTCTAAGCATGTATGACTATGGCTTAGTGGCATGAGGAGCATAGCTCACTCATTCCACAGTTTTATGCCCAATTGAATGTTTCTCCTGTGTAAAATTGTGTTACATATTGTTGAGTGTGTGATGCAAGTTATTATCCGCACTTGAGATGTTTTTGTTAAGTCCTTTATTGCATATGCATAGGCAGCCATTATAGATGGAAATGTTAAAGTGCATGCAAAGGGAGTTAGGCGCATCTCCATTTATCCATATGTTATATACCTGAGTGCAGCATAGCTGCCCAGAGTTTATGATGGACAACTACTAGCAGATGAGTGTAGTACTTTGTGATGGGCTTGGTTGTCCTATAGGAGTAGAGAGATTATGGAATTTGTGATAAGAGGACTAAGTGGTAATGCCACCATTGGTAGTGTTGTGACAAGTAGTACAAGGTAGAGTTAGCTTAATAAAATAAATTTAAGTGGGAATGCTGGATACTTGTGATTATGAATGCCACTAATTGGCCTAGGATTAGTAATCTTTATACTTGCTCATGTGAAATTGATTATGGACCTATGCAATGGAAGATGATAATGTGAAACTATCTCGATTCTGATATTTTTGTATCCTATAGTAACGCTTCGTGCCCTAGTTTCTGATGCTGGTTTTTTGTTTGTGTTTTGATGTTTGATGAGGGTTTTTCTGTTTTTTTTTTGTTTTTTGAAATGCTCATA
Source organism: Sequoia sempervirens (assembly GCA_007258455.2). Lineage (NCBI taxonomy): Eukaryota > Viridiplantae > Streptophyta > Pinopsida > Cupressales > Cupressaceae > Sequoia > Sequoia sempervirens. Next base: position 127,959 of record VDFB02173253.1, on the reverse strand, counting down.
AAGAAAATAAAATGCAAAGCATAAAGAAAATACAAGCAATTATGAAAATAACTCCTCCAACCTATGTTTTATTGCTCAATAATCAAGAGAGTAGACTGTTACGATCATACCCGAATTAATTAGAAGACATGCAGCTACTGTTAATCACTTTCAGCCAAAAAGCAACTCATAAAATGGTTTGACTCTCCCTCTACAGGCTGCCTTTTGGCTACTGGAAGGTACGGCTGGCTCCCTAGGGTCTGGACGCACCCTTATGAATTATCTTGGAATTTTTGATAGCTCCTAACAGCAAAATCGCCCCTCCTTGAGTTGGCCGCCCCTTGCTGCTAATGAAAACTGAAATACTCAAGGCCAAACCTCCTTGATTCTGATTTATTATGGCAGATGATAAATCAGCAATTATACCCTTTTAATCTTGCAATCTTTGACAATAAAAATTGAACCCTTTTGTCTCTCCGATTTGCACAATAGAACATCTGAATGATGCCCTCATGAATGCCAAATTCAACAGGTATTTCACTGCTTCAAACAGCTGCAAACACTAAAGAAGAAACATTCTCCAATGGCTCGAGGATTGAAAACCCTTGGCTTTCACTTCTTATACAAATTTCATCAACAACAAATGCTCAATCGAATGATCTCCAAAAATACCCAAAGTGAAATATATATCTCTTCAAGAGAAGTTCGAACTTTCTCCAAAAAGGCATTTAATAACTTTAAAATGTTATTTATTTGCATCTTTTAATATTTTACTCAAAACTTAGGGGCGTCCAATAATCAATTCAATCAATTCATTAATTTGGCCCCCTTTTAATGACGTTTTGACCCTCAAGTTATAACATTAAAATATCACTTTTTAATTAATTAATGTTATTTAATCCAAATAACATTAATGACTCCTTAGATTCATCATCCCTTAATATGCCATCTGAACTGGGGTCTCTTCCGATGATTCTTCATACGATCACATGCCTTACTAAAAATAGTAAGGGTCCCACATTGTCCATGTTTGACTTACTATAAATAGTAAGCTAAGCAAACTGAGTTGCGGAAGCCCCGAACGAAAGCCAAAGCTTATCATCATTGAAAGCTGGAGGTGATACAATCCTCAGAAGGCCCTCTCATCACCTTCATTATCCTACAAGGGTCGTAATGATAGGCTAATCTATTGAATACAAATGTCTCACTTTGGAGGGGCCATTACAGTCCCCCCTCCTTGAAATTGCTTGTCCTCAAACAATCTCAATGTTGGGTGCTGTAAGATCTCCTCACCTTCCCAGGTTGCATCCTCAACTGGCAAATCCTTCCATTTGACCAAATATTCATTGATAGTCCGTTTTCGTACCCGCCTCTCTAAAAAATCCAAGATAGCCTCTAACTCAAGAATCAATTTCCCCTCATCATCCAGGGGTGGCAACACTACTGATGGAGTGATGTGATGTCCCAACACCTTGTTGAGGCGTGGTACATGAAAGACATTGTGAACTCGGCTATCTGTTGGGAGTTCTAACTCATATGCTACTTAACCCACTCGCCTGATAATCCGAAAAGGCCCATAGTAGCGTGGTTTCAATTTTTCAGCACCACTTTTCCTAAGTGTAGACTGTCGGTACAACTGCAACATCAGATATACCATATCTCCCACCTCGAATGATCTCTCAGTCCTCCTCTGATCAACATATTGTTTCTGCTGATTTTGTGCCTTAGTGATATTATCCTTGAGAGCTTTCATAATGTCCTGACTCTCTTGCAACAAGTCTCCTGCACTAGGCACTTTGCTATCACTAAACAGAAGGTCGATGAAGCTAGGAGCTTCATACTTGTATAACGCCATGAAAGGTGTCATCTGTATAGACATGTGGAAAGTGGAATTATAACAAAACTTGTAGAGGTAAATCCACTTTACCCAAGCCTTTTGTTGCCTAGCTATGTAATTTCTGAGATAACCTTCCACCCGTTTATTAACTATCTCTGTCTGCGGGTGGTAGCTGGTACTCAGGGTTAGCTCAGTCCCACAGAGTCTGAATACCTCCTGCCAAAAGTGACTCATAAATTGGCTGTTCCTGTCACTGACTATGGTTCGAGGCAACCCATGTAGTCTAAAAACCTCTCGGAATAACAATTTTGCCACTTGTGTAGCTTTGTATGTAGCTGTGATTGAAAAAAAGTGGGCATATTTGGTTAACCGATCTACAACCACATATATACAGTCTCTCCCCTAGGCTTTAGGAAAGCCTGTAATAAAGTCCATGGACAGGCATTCCCACTTCCTATCAGGAATCAGAAGTGGCTGTAATAGACCTGTCGGGTAAGTGTGCTCCTATTTGTTTTGTTGACAAACTAGACACCCCCTAACATACTAAAGGACATTGGCCTTGAGTCCTTTCCATGTAAACCTCTCCCTGATCTGCTTGTAAGTTTTGAAGTATTCTGGGTGTCCAGCAGTAGGCACATCATGGAAAGTCCTCAGTATTATACTCTTCATCTTTGACCCTGGCGTCAAATATATCTTGCCCTTATATATAATGAGCTCATTGACTACTGCATATCTGCTGTCCTGAACTGACCCCTTGATGATCCCAGATGCCCATGTATCCTTGGCGTATTCCGCCACAATCAAGTGCTTCCAATCCTCTGAGATCTGAACCATAGTGTTCAAGTGTGGTATGCGAGACAGAGCATCAGCGATGACATTCTGAGTACCCTTGAAGTATGTAATGTCAAAGTCATACGACTGAAGCTTATTGACCCACTTCTACTGTCGGTCATTAAGATCTCGTTGCTCCAAAAAGTGTCTAAGACTATTATGGTTAGTTTTTATACAAAATTTATTGGCAATGAGATATTGTCTAAATTTGGCCAAAGTGTGCATAATGGCCAACATCTCTTTATCATAGATACTATACCCTCTCTCTGGTCCCTTGAGCTTTCTGCTCTCAAAAGCAATTGGGTGCTTCTCCTGCATAAGCACAACATCGATCCCCTCACCCGAGGCATCACACTGAAGCTCAAATGGCTTCGTGAAATCTGGTAGAGCAAGAACAGGACAAGAGGTCATAATTTGTTTAAATCTCATAAAGCACCCCTGTGCCTCCAGTGTCCAAATAAAAGTACCTTTCTTCATCAAGTCCGTGAGAGGCGCTACATGACGCGAATAACCACTGACAAACCGGCGGTAGAAACCACATACCCCCAAAAATCCGCTCAACTATGTGAGATTCTCTGGAGTGGGCCAATCGATGATAGCTCGGATCTTGTCAGGATCCAACCATAATATGACCCAAATATAATAATTCTGTCATGCCAAGGTCACACTTCGATTCTTTTGCATACAAATACTCTCTATCCAAAATCCCCAACACTGCATCCAAGTGAGCAAGGTGTTCCTCCCACGTTCTACTGTACACCAATATATCATCAAAGAATACAAGTACAAACTTCCTCAACTGTGGCTGGAAGATTCTGTTCATTGTAGCCTGGAACGTGGTTGGAGCATTGGTTAGCCCAAATGGCATAACCACAAACTCGAAATGCCCACAATGGCATCAGAATGCCGTTTTCTCTATATCCTGCTCACGCACCCTGATATGATGATAGTTGGATCTCAAATCAGTTTTTGAAAAGAAACAAGCACCATGTAGCTTGTCGATCAACTCATTGATTTGTGGAATGGGGTATTTGTTTTTAATGGTTCTCTTATTCAAAGCCCTATAGTTGATGCACATACGAAGAGTACCATCTTTTTTCTTGACTAAAACCACTGAGGAGGCAAATGGTGACTTGCTCGGCCTAATGTGACCCATGGCGAGCAACTCCTTAATGGTTTTTTCTATCTCATCTTTAAGACGTTTCAGATGCCTATATGAAGCAATCATCATGGGCTTAGCGCCTTCCTCTAGCTCTATAATATGTTCAATACCCCTATCAGAAGGTCTACCTGGTGGGATGTCGCTGAAAACCTTCTCATGTTTAATTCTGATCTCTTGTATATCCGGGTGATATTCTGTTTTATGCTACCCCTCTTGAGTCGGCATTAGCACATGTAATAGTGCCGCATGAGGCTCTCCATCCTCCTGAGTGACAACATCCTGAAACTGCTATCTTTGATGGCCTTTAATATTTGAGTTTTTCCCTCTACCTCAAAACTCATCTCCATCTCACAAGGATCAAGAGTGAATTTGCCAATAGCATGGAGCCATCTCATACCCAATACTACATCTATGTCTCCCATGTTTACTACATAATAGTCAGCCTTAAAGTTATAGTTATTAAGGCGCATAGGGAGATCTTTGACCATTCTTTTGCACTTAAGGGTATATCCATCCGCCACTTTCACCTTTATACCTTCAAACTCCTCTGTCATGATCCGTTGTTTCTCCACAAAGCGTGCATCAATAAAATTATGAGTGGCACCTGTATCCAAAAGAGTGATGACCTTTTGACTTGCTAGGACAACATGCATTCTAAAAGACCCTTCCTGTTGGATACTAGTAATCCGTGCCTCCTGTAGATGGATTTCCCCTTCCTTTTTTTCTTTTTCTGACTTTTCATCATCTGATTCTTCTTGACCAGCTTGCTGATTAGAATTTTCAGATTCTGAATCTTCATAGAAAGCCCACAGAACACGGTTAGCTTTGCTCTTTGGTCTTAAGGGGCAATCATGATTTGCATCATATGGACCCTTGTAGTAGAAACAAAGCTTCTTTTTTCGCAAATCATTTAATGTTTCACGGTCAAATGGGGCTGCTGATTTTCCTTTTTGATCTCCCTTAAAATCAGATTTTTCTTTGTTTTTGGGAAAAGTTTTATTATCTTTGAATGAAGAAGAGCCCTTTGTGACAAACTTGCTTGACGATCCAAACTTGCTTGATGGGGCTGCAAGTTCCTTGCCTTCTTCATTGCTTCCTATAACGTTGGTGGATCGGAAGCCTTAACCCACCCACGTAATGGCTCTAGTAAGCCCTCAACGAAGAGCACAACCAACCTCCTCTCTGAAATGTTTGTCACCATTACAGATAACTTCTAAAAATCGCTGATATAGCCCTCTAAGCTGCCAGTGTGCCTAAGCTGTGCCAAGTCCCTGAAATAGAATTTTGGTTCCTTTTTATCAAAGTGATCAACCAGTCTATCCACAAACTCTTGGTAGGCGGTGATACGGTTGTGATGTAGTGTAACCATTCCCTAATACCACTAGTCATGGGCTGCTCCCTCTAGATGTAACGTGGTGAACTTGATTGCTTCTTCCTCAGACATAGGTCAAAGCGTCAGGAAAGTGTCCAGCCTATGAATTCATGACCGTGCTGTCACCTTGCCACTGCCATCAAAGTAAGGTAGGGTGATCTTGCTAGCCGCATGCTTCAAGTCCCTATTCTGGTTCTGAGGCCTATTCCCCCATCTAGCCCTGTAATAGTCCATCCTCGATTGAACAAATCGATCAAAGTGCATGAGCTCACGTGCCTCTGGTGTCAATTGCCAACACTCATCGTATGCAGCCATATATGCATCAGCATAGGTTGGTTCCTCGACCTCTTCAATATTCTCCTCCGCTCGCTCTTCCCTCAGAAAAGTGGGTCGAGTCAGCCCGTCTGCAGTGCAGGAGGGTGCTCTCTGTACTCTCCATGATCTTGCTACACTCCTGTCATTATCTTGATCCTAATGTTGTCTCCTAGGTAAATTCAACTGCTGTAAGGTATCTGAGAGCTATTGTAGTACACCAACTACCTGCTGCTGACCAACCCGGAAATCCCTCAAGGTCTCTCTCACTTATTTGACACCATCCCTATCGTCATCTCTCCTTTCATTCCTGTGTGGACCCTCTTCTGATTTGTCACCCATATCTGTCAATGGTTCTTCTGCAAACGGATTATCCCTTTGCCAATCTGCCTCTGATTCCCCTTTACTGCGAGTGAAATATTTATGGTTACTTCTCATGTGCCTTCAATGCTCCAAGATGGCAGGATTAAGGCTCTGATACCAATGTAGTATCGCTTCGTGCTCTAGTTTCTGATGCTGGTTTTTTGTTTGTGTTTTGATGTTTTATGAGGGTTTTTCTGTTTTTTGTTGTTTTTTTGAAATGCTCATAAAGAAAATAAAATGCAAAGCATAAAGGAAATACAAGCAACTATGAAAAGAACTCCTCCAACCTATGTTTTATTGCTCAATATTCAAGAGAATAGACTGTTACAATCATACCCGAATTAATTAGAAGACATGCAACTGCTGTTCATCACTTTCAGCCAAAAAGCAACTCATAAAATGGTTTGACTCTCCCTCTACAGGCCGCCTTTTTGCTACTGGAAGGTACGGCTGGCTCCCTAGGGTCTGGGCGCACCCTTATGAAATATCTTGGAATTTTTGATAGCTCCTAACAGCAAAATCGCCCCTGCTTGTGTTGGTTGCCCCTTGCTGCTAATGAAAACTGAAATACTCAAGGCCGAACCTCCTTGATTCTGATTTATTATGGCAGATGATAAATCAGCAATTGTACCCTTTTAATCTTGCAATCTCTAACAATAAAAATCTAACCCTTTTGTCTCTCCGATTTGCACAATAGAACATTTGAATGATGCCCTCTTGAATGGCAAATTCATCAGGTATTTCACTGCTTCAAACGGCTGCAAACACTGAAGAAGAAGCGTTCTCCAATGGCTCGAGGATTGAAAACCCTTGGCTTTCACTTCTCAGACAAATTTCATCAACAACAAATGCTCAATTGAATGATCTCCAAAAAACCCCAAAGTGAAATATATATCTCTTCAAGAGAAGTTCGAACTTTCTCCAAAAAGGCATTTAATAACATTAAAATGTTATCTATTTGCATCTTTTAATATTTCACTCAAAACTTAGGAGTTGGCGTCCAATAATCAATTCATTAATTTGGCCCCCTTTTAATGATGTTTTGACCCTCAAGTTATAACATTAAAATATCACCTTTTAATTAATTAATGTTATTTAAGCCAAATAACATTAATAACTCCTTAGATTCATCATCCCTTAATATGCCATCTGATCCGGGGTCTCATCCGATGATTCTTCATACGATCACATGCCTTACTAAAATTAGTAAGGGTCCCACCTTTTCCATGTTTGATTTACTAGAAATAGTAAGTTGAGCAAATTGAGTCTCGGAAGCCTCGAACGAAAGCCAAAGCTAATCATCACTGAAAACTGGAGGTGATACAATCCTCAGAAGACCTTCTCATCACCTTCATTAGCCTACAAGGGTCATAATGATAGGCTAATCTACTGAATACAGATGTCTCACTTCGGAGGGGATATTACATAACCATTGATGCTATCTTGTTTTTTGGGCATTATTACTTAATCCAGCAGTTCTTTGTGGTGGTGGCTAGTTCCTTGAATGTTCTTAAGGTTTCTGGCTATAAAACAATCCCCCCTTCCTATTAATAATTAGAGACTGTAGTTTCTACATACTTTCAAGTTAAAAGGGTAGTTTGAAAAATTATGAAGTTCTAATGTCCTAAGAGGATATTAAACAATGTTATGTCTATGGATGATGCTTTCTTATGTTAACTTATAGTATTTCAAGAACTGATTTAGTCTTTATGCCTTAGATAATTATGGGTAATACAGTATGGCATCTTTGTATCAAGTTTATCCTCTCTAACTTGAGGTATTTGAACTTAAAGTTTTTAGTTTTCCCCATGTTTTATGTAGTAATCAGTCATCTAATTTTTTTAACAAACTTTATTAACTTTACATCTCTTGGCAGTATCAATCGTTGGTGGTTTGGTTTTCATGCATATCGTGATTATCAGCAGAAAACTACACTAGACAGACTTTATCAACTCGCTCTTACTCAATTGCCCCAAAAGAGTGGGGAATAAATAATCATATTATCCCAGGTAATTTGATATTTAGCGTGTTTATCAAGAAGAGTTGGATACGCATCAAAGCTGCCCATTCTTTATAGCATGGTTTTATGGGCATTCAATATGACATTGTTGTTAATTTGTTAAAAAAAATATTTGAAAGTATTGTATTAAAAACAATTTGCAAAATTATGACATCAAAATCTAACATCAACTGCAGTAATGTCCACATACTAGTCTGAATGATGCTACAAAAATGTTCAAAATTCCGCGTTGAGCAAATCCCCAAAATGTATATCAAAACTGAAGAAATTACTATGCATCAAAAATAAACCCTACTCAGTGGTGTTAATTGGTTATACTGCGGTCCCTGATAATCAATGAGAAGACATACATTAAGAAGCATAGCATTTTCTGAGGCTCCTATTATTTTCTCTACAACATTTCCAGTACCTCGGAGTGCCAGATTTGAGATTAGGAGTCCTTAAAAACTTGACAGTCATCTTAAAGATCTGTATTAGTTTTGCAAGCAATTTTCTTATTCTTAACCAAAGTGGGTATTATCAAACCTTGCTGCATGTTTTCTCATCTTAATCTAAGCACAAGTATTTTGAGGTCGGGTTTGGTCCTCCATAGGGAGAGTTATAGGGTTCACACTCTTTTTAGCTAGATTGGCAGCACAAGCAATGTTGTACCCTGTGAAGTTCACAGTATAACATTGAGATTTTAACCTTGTAGAAGAACAAGTATTTCATCTGTGAAGTTCACACTCTCTGTGCGTAATGGCATAACACTACGGATTGGTACCCCATAGCACAAGCAACCTTGCAGCCTATGAGGTTCACACTCTTAGTAACACTATTTTTTGCTAGTTTGGCAGTACATGCAACCTTTTATCCTTTAAATTTGGCACTATAACATTGAGGGTATGCACCTTGTAGAACCACAAGCATTGCATGCTTTGAAGTTCACACTGTGTGGGTAATTATATGGATTGGCACCCCTTAGCACAAGCAGCCTTGCAGCCTATGAGTGAGGTTCACACTCTTAGTAACACTGAAATTTTTCACCTTATAGCAAATAATGGTAGTTTGCTCATACTATATGAAAAAATGAGACAAGTATTTATTCGAGAGGGGAAACCCTTTTGGAAAGGAAACCCTTGCCCATTAAAAAGTTTGAAGTCGTACAGTGAGATCTCTTTTACAATTCTTACAGGAATTTGAAGCATAATAATCTTTAAGAGGAAATAAAGCTTACTAAAGAAGATATGGTAGTCTTTATTAATAGAGGTAGACTAGGAGGTATTTGTAACTCTATCATGACTATGACCAACTATATCTGTTCATTATTTCCTTAATCCCATGTGTGGGGTAGTCAATTTGTGCGTGGGGTCATTGGAGTTACATTTGAAGTGTAACTCGAAGATGCCTTTTTGAAAAGACAAAAGAGGTGCAGAACATAAATGGCACCTCACGTATTCCCTTATTATATGAATTAAATAATTCATGTGAGAAGCATTAACTTAGGAGCTATGGTTTAACTCCAAATTGAGGTTAAACTTTTAAAACTCTCCCTTACAATTTATTTGGGGCGGTTGTAACAAATCAAAACTGAAGGAGTTGTTGTTGTGTTATGCTCCAAGTTTATTACAACATTTGAGAGTTTTATCTTTACAAGGTGGCTTGGTGAAAATATCTACAACTTGATAAATTGGAAGAGCAAAAAGAACAGATGACTTTTAAAAGTAATTCTGGATGAAATGATACTGCAACTCAATGTGGTTAAATTTTTCATGAAAAAATGTTAAACTTTTTTATTATTGCAACGGAACCTTGGTTTTCACAAAAAATTGTAGTAGATCATGTTTAGTAAGGTCTAAATTTTCAAGAATTATTCTAAGAGATGAAGCCTTATTTGCTGCATATTGTAATGTCCCCTATTTTTATACTTTCCAACATTCTAGGAAACTCCAACTTTCTTGGATAGTGCAAGCTTTTTCAAAAAGATTAGCAAGTTTCTGGAGCCAAGATGTGCACAACAGTACTTTTTGTGTGTGAACCTAACATTTTGGGAGCACTACAAACTTCTTGGAGCATCTTGGGAGAGTGCCAACTTTCATATAGGCTGATATCTTGTGTGTTTAAGGTATTGTTGATGCGGTCAGAATTCATATTTTGGGCTATTTTAATATTTTATGTAACTTTTGTGGTTGTGCGAAAAATAATTAAATTATTAAATATTAAAGTTGTTAGAAAAATAATATTAAAATGACAACTTCTATTTAACTATTTAAAAATATGTTTTAACTTTTAAGTGTTCAGATAAAATGTCCCTAGGCTCAAGGTGTTGAAAAGTGGTCATAAGGACACACTTAATATTATTTTATTAAAGAAAATTTGTTTTTATGAAAAAAGCAATGAAAAAACAAAAAAGTACTTTTTTTAGAAATGTAATGAAAAAAGCAAAAAAATATATTTAAAAAAAAAAAGAACGAAAAAACAAAAAAAAACACTTTTTTGAAAAAGCATAACTGTAAAAAGGTTATAAAAGGAGGTTGGGTCTTGAGAAGAAGAGTTATTGCTTATTCATTTCATTTGCTTTATTGAAAGAACATGAGTTTTCTCTATTTGCCTAAAGATGAAAACCCTTTGGTGAATCCAGTTTTGAAGACGAAAACCCTAATAGTTGGTTGAGTGATTTCATCCATAAATCACCATTGTGTTGAATGATGAGTTTTTTCCAATTTGTTGTTGATAATGAATGTTTTTTGTGTTTTGAGAGATTTTGGTATGCAAGTTTCTAGAAAAAGAACCACTTAGCCACCTGGTATAAAATTGGGAGTCTTTAACTTTAAGTTTATTTCACATGCATCTTATAATTTGATAAAATGTGTTTTGACTTTGTTTTCTAACTTTTTAATATTTATCTTTTTTGCAGAGGTTTGGTGGAAAACTTGGGGTGGAAATACCCACATCTACAAAAAATTGCCTTCCGCATACTATGTCAACCTTATAGTGCATCCAATTGTGAGCGCAATTGGAGTTTATTTCACACAAAGAAGAGGAACAAGTTAGCACAAAAGCGCCTCAATGACCTTGTCTTTGTGCAATACAACCTTCGGTTGCACACAAAGAGAGTAGAAGAAAAATCACTAGATCCTATTGATTTAGATGAGATAGATCCTTACAGTGATTGGATAGGGCGAGATGAGCAACCTCCATTGTTTATTGCGGACGGGATCCTTGACTTTGAGAGATAGGCAATGGAGGATGTGGGTGCATCAGAAGATGTAGGGTTGGAGGACATTCATGAGGATGTGGATGAGAGACTACTAGAGCCAGATACTTTTAGGATGGTGGTCGAGCCTGAGCTACAGCCTTCCATGCAATTTGAGGAGCCAGCAGCAGTAGCACTGCCATCGCCACCACGCACATGCGCAGGACTAGAGGACCCACCCCTTCCCTAGCTGCTGCTAGACTAGGGAAGAGGAAAGTCTAGCATGTCATATTTAGTTACTGTTTAGTATTTGCTTCTAGTTCTAGTTTTACTTTTTTCATGTATCAGATTTCCAAGCTTTTAGCCATCGGGATTCCACATGAGAATGCGATTTTGTAATCAATTTGCATTAAAGTCAATCAAAATTAATAGAAAACACTTTTGTATTCATTTATGGACTCATTGGATTCATCTTGTCATTGAATTTTGCAAATAAAATGTGTTTCTAATGAAATTTAAGCAATTTTTTAAGTTCCAGAGTTTTTTGCCGAGTTTTCTCCAAGTTTCTGTTGACTCCAATTTTTGGCTTGGGGAGTTTTTTTCCGAGCAGAGTCTTCCGACTATGCACCCCTGAGTACACAAAGGGTATTTATGATATATCTTACTCTGTATTTCAGAAATTATTGTAATGGCTTCAGTATAAACAGTGCATAAGTCTTGTTGGATGTATTGTTCATTATATTCAATAAAATGGTGGTTGTTAAAATCTAAAATTTGTTATCCCAGTAAGAATAGTATACTGAAATTATTTCTGTAGATGCAAACTCTCAAATTCTGAGCATTCAAAACAATACCATGCTTCTTTAATTTTGACAAATGCTAATATGTAAAATTGGATTATTGGAAAATTTTCGTGCAAGATCTAGTAGGGGTTTTTACAAAAACATCATCGTTGGTAGGTTAATCATTTTCCTGAGTTGCCATCGTATTTATAACTTGGGTTGTGGTGGTTTGTGATTGCTTGCTTTGTTGGCAGCCATGGGAGCTAGATCGTAGGTTATTTGGAGTTTCTATGACGGCATTTGAATAGATTGGGTAGTTACACAATTGCCCACTACCATTCTCGACAATTGGTTGCCAAAATCTAGAGGTGGATACAGGAGGCAGACACAAAGAGGAGAGTTGGGAACAAGTAGCAAACAATGGAAGTAGGGTGTTTCTATTGCCAATGACCAAAATAAGAATGAATAGAGCCATATTGTGAGACATGCTGCAAGTGGTAGAGATTGCCAAAACTATGTAGACCTGGTTGATTGACACAGAGCAGAAGCCATGAAGCTGACTGGTTAGGTAAGATTAGTTGGTAGAGAGGATGTTGACATAAGGTTTAACATGTTGCTGTAAGAGTGGTGGAACGTCCTTTTGAGCAGCCCATTTCTGTAGAATTTGCATGCTTAGTCATTAGGACTGATTCACCAAATTTTAGAGTACTGCAAGTGCATAGCAGATCTTCTGCCATAGGTAGTGTCCTTCAGTTTCCACAGTTGTGAATAGGGCTGCAGGTCATGAAGCATTTCAGGACAGTCTATGGATGTATGTAAGTCCCATCGAGGCATTCTAAACATGTATGATTATGGCTTAGTAGCATGAGGAGCATAGGTCAATCATTGTACAGTTTTATGTCCAATTGAAGGTTTCTCCAGAGTAAAATTGTGTTGCATATTGTTGAGTGTGTGATGCAAGTTATTATCCACATTTGAGATGTTTCTGTTCAAGTCCTTTATTACACATGTCATAGGCAGACATTATAGCTGGTTAAGTGCATGCAAAGGTAGTTAGAAGCATCTCCATTTAAATCCATATGTTTTCCACAGTTGTGAGTAGGGGTGCAGGTCATGAATCATTTAAGGACAGTCTATGGATGTATGTAGGTCCCATTGAGGCATTCTAAGCATGTATGACTATGGCTTAGTGGCATGAGGAGCATAGCTCACTCATTCCACAGTTTTATGCCCAATTGAATGTTTCTCCTGTGTAAACTTGTGTTACATATTGTTGAGTGTGTGATGCAAGATATTATCCACATTTGAGATGTTTTTGTTAAGTCCTTTATTGCATATGCATAGGCATCCATTATAGATGGTAATGGTAAAGTGCATGCAAAGGGAGTTAGGCGCATCTCCATTTATCCATATGTTATATACCTGAGTGCAGCATAGCTGCCCAGAGTTTATGGATGGACAACTACTAGCAGATGAGTGTAGTACTTTGTGGTGGGCTTGGTTGTCGTATAGGAGTAGAAAGATTGTGGAATTTGTGATAAGAGGACATAAGTGGTAATGCCACCATTGGTAGTGTTGTGACAAGTAGTACAAGTTAGAGTTAGCTTAATAAAATAAGTTTAAGTGGGAATGCTGGATACTTGTGATTATGAATGCTACTAATTGGCCTAGGATTGGTAATCTTTATACCTGCTCATGTGAAATTGATTATGGACCTATGTAATGGAAGATGATGATAATGTGAAACTATCTCGATTATGATATTTTTGTATCCATTGATGCTATCTTGTTTTTTGGGCATTACTACTTAATCCAGCAGTTCTTTGTGGTGGTGGCTAGTTCCTTGAATGTTCTAAAGGTTCCTGGGTATAAAACAACCCCCCCTTCCTATTAATAATTAGAGACCGTAGTTTCTACATACTTCCAAGTTAAAAGGGTAGTTCGAAAAAAATGTGAAGTTCTGATTTCCTAAGAGGATATTAGACAATGTTATGTCTATGGATGATGCTTTCTTATGTTAAATTTTAGTATTTCAAGAACTGATTTAGTCTTTATGCATTATAAAGATAATTATGAGTAATACTATATGGCATCTTTGTATCAAGTTTATCCTTTCTAACTTGAGGTATTTGAACTTAAAGTTTTTACTTTTCCCCATGTTTTATGTAGGAATCAGTCATCTAATTTTTTTTTTAACATTTTTGGCTAAACTTTATTTTGAACTTTCCATCTCTTGGCAGTATCAATCATTGGTGGTTTGGTTTTCGTGCATATCGTGATTATCAGCAGAACACTACACTAGACAGACTTCATCAACTCGCTCTTATTCAATTGCCCTAAAAGAGTGGGGAACAAAGAATCATATTATCCCAGGTAATTTGATATTTAGCGTGTTTATCAAGAAGAGTTGGTTGCCCATGAAAGCTGCCCATTCTTTATAGTATGGTTTTATGGGCATTCAATATGACAGTCATTAATTTGTTAAAAAAATATTTGAAAGTTTTGTATTAAAAACAATTTGCAAAATTGCAACATCAAAATCTAACATCAACTGCAGTGATGTCCACATACTAGTCTGAATGATACTGCAAAAATATTTAAAATTCCGTGTTGAGCAAATCCCCAAAATGTATATCAAAACTGAAGAAATTACTATGCATAAAAAATAAACCCTACGCAGTGGTGTTAATTGGGTATACTGAGGCCCCTGATAATCAACGAGAAGACATACATTAAGAGGTATAGCATTGTCTGAGGCTCCTATTATTTTCTCTACACATTTCCAGTACCTTGGAGTGCCAGATTTGGGATTAGGAGTCCTTAAAAACTTGACAGTCATCTTAAAGATCTGTATTAATTTTGCAAGCAATTTTCTTGTTCTTAACCAAAGTGGGTATTATCAAACCTTACTGCATGTTTTCTCATCTTAATCTAAGCACAAGTAATTTGAGGTCGGGTTTGGTCCTCCATAGGGAGAGTTATAGGGTTCACACTCTTTTTAGCTAGATTGGCAGCCCAAGCAATGTTTTACCCTGCGAGGTTCATAGTATAACATTGAGATTTTAACCTTGTAGAAGAACAAGTATTTCATCTGTGAAGTTCACACTCTGTGCATAATGGCATAACATTACGGATTGGTACCCCATAGCACAAGCAACCTTGCAGCCTATGAGGTTCACACTCTTAGTAACACTATTTTCGCTAGATTGGCAGCACACCCAACCTTTTATGCTGTAAATTTGGCACTATAACATTGAGGGTATGCACCTTGTAGAACCACAAGCATTGCATCCTTTGAAGTTCACACTGTGTGGGCAATTATATGGATTGGCACCCCTTAGCACAAGCAGCCTTGCAGCCTATGAGTGAGGTTCACACTCTTAGTAACACTGCAATTTTTCACCTTATAGCAAATAATGGTAGTTTGCTCATACTATATGAAAAAATGAGACAAGTATTTATTCGAGAGGGGAAACCCTTGTTCATTAAAAAGTTTGAAGTTGTACAGTGAGATCTCTTTTACAATTCTTATAGGAATTTGAAGCATAATAATCTTGAATAGGAAAAAAAGCTTACTAAAGAAGATATGGTAGTCTTTATTAATAGAGGAAGACTAGGAGGTATTTGTAACTCTATCATGACTATGACCAACTAGTTCTGTTCATAATTTCCTTAATCCCATGTGTGGGGTAGTCAATTTGTGCGTGGGGTCATTGGAGTTACATTTGAAGTGTAACTTGAAGATGCCTTCGTGAAAAGACAAAAGAGGTGTAGAACATAAATGGCACCTCACGTATTCCCTTATTATATGAATTAAATAATTCACGTGAGAAGCATTAACTTAGGAGCTATGGTTTAACTCCAAATTGAGGTTAAACTTTTAAAACTGCCCTTCACAATTTATTTGGGGTGGTTGTAACAAATCAAAACTGAAGGAGTTGTTGTTAGGTTATGCTCCAAGTTTATTACAACATTTGAGAGTTTTATCTTTACAAGGTGGATTTGTGAAAATATCTACAACTTGATAATTGGAAGAGCAAAATGAATAGATGACTTTAAAAAGTAATTCTGGCATGAAATGATACTGCAACTCAATGTATTCAGATTTTTTATGAAAAAATGTTATTTTTTTATTATTGCAATGGAACCTTGGTTTTCACAAAAAATGGTAGCAGATCATGTGTAGTAAGGACTAAATTTTCAAGAATTATTCTAAGAGATGAAGCCTTATTTGCTGCATATTGTAATGTCCCCTATTTTTATCCTTTCTAACATTCTAGGAAACTCCAACTTTCTTGGATAGTGCAAGCTTTTTCAAAAAGATTAGCAAGTTTCTGGAGCCAAGATGTGCACAACAGTACTTTTTGTGTGTGAACCTAACATTTCGGGAGCACTACAAACTTCTTGGAGCATCTTGGGAGAGTGCCAACTTTCATATAGGCTGATATCTTGTGTGTTTAAGGTATTGTTGATGCGGTCAGAATTCATACTTTGGGCTATTTTAATATTATATGTAACTTTTGTGGTTGTGCGAAAAATAATTAAATTATTAAATATTAAAGTTAAAAAAATAATATTAAATGACAACTTCTATTTAATTATTTAAAAATGTGTTTTAAGTGTGCAGATAAAATGTTCCTAGGCTCAAGGTGTTGAAAAGTGGTCATAAGGACACTTAATATTATTTTATTAAAGAAAATTTGTTTTTATGAAAAAAAACAATGAAAAAACAAAAAAGTACTTTTTTCAGAAACACAATGGAAAAAGCAAAAACATTTAAAAAAAAAAAAACAATGAAAACGAAAAACTTCTTTTCGAAAAAACAATGAAAAAGCATAAAACACTTTTTCCTAAAATAACTCTAAAAAGGTTATAAAAGGACACTGGGTCTTGAGAAGAAGAGTTACTGCTTATTTATTTCATTTGCTTTAGTAAAAGAACGTGAGTGCCTAAAGATGAAAACCCTTTGGTGAATCAAGTTTTGAAGACGAAAACCCTAATAGTTGGCTGAGTGATTTCATCCATAAATCACCATTGTGTTGAGTGATGAGTTTTTCCCAATGTTTTGTTGATAATGAATGTTTTTTTTTTGTGTTTTGAGAGATTTTGGTATGCAAGTTTTATTGGTGTTGTCCCAGTTCTGGCTTGAATTTACAAGTGTTTTTTTGATTTTTGAGAGGGTTATACTTCCTTATTTCACGTTATACTATTTGCTGCAGCAATAATCAGAGTCATTTCAGAGAGATTTTTCTCTACAAATTGGGTTGTACAGCAAAGTTATTGTTATACTGTAGTTAAATGGTGGTTATACAATGGTTTGGAGTATTAAGTATGGAGGATGGAAAGCATTTTCAAACTCAAACAGTCTGATATGACAGTTCTGAGTAATGTTCATTGAGGTTTACATTTAGCATTCTACATCATCGTTCAACTCTCTTTGGCAGTGCACTTCAGTTTATTCAATCCACATGAATAATATAACATCAACCTATCATTTTATGGGCATAACTTATGTATATGCAACAATGTATTTGTTATTTTGTTTAACATTATTAGTGTGTGCAACTAACTTCTCTTATCAATGTCATTCTTAGTTGTACTTAGTGCATTCCATGCTCATATTATTGTAACTATGGATGGTAGTGCCATCAAAGAGTTGTGCATTTCATATTGAAGATATTGTAAAACTGGATGGTATACCACCAATTAATGAATTTATCATTGAAGGTCTTGGTCAGTTCACTGCTAGGCCCCTCTGCATTTCAAGCCTGTTTTGGCATTGATCATATCCACATGTAATTAGTCATTTTGGCTTTGATCAGATCCTGTTGTAATCTACCAATTGATTAGCATTCTCTAAGCATGCTTGTCTGTCGAAAAGGTGTTGATTTGGGTTGGCTCTATCACCTGTATGCTTTGGTAATCTTGTTGTCTTTATATTTCAGCAGTGCATTCATCTAGATAGAGTGTGTTGTCCAAACATCATTTGCTCTTACCTTGTCCACACTAGGAACTTGGTAATCAAAAAGTGCAGACTTGTATTTGCATTTTATATATTGATAAAAAAAATATTGGTGTGGGGTTATTACGGTAGTATCAGAGTTGGTGGTCTTGCCAGCAAGTTTTTCAAAGCTAACACTTGTTGTAGAGTTTACAACCTTTTCAATTGTGATAGAAAATACAAAAAAAATTTGAGCCTCGGGTTTTTCAGTCTGTGAAATCATGGCGTTAGCTAATTTGGGAATGAGACTTTATAGAGTAGGGAAGAAACACTAGTAGCTGCCCCGATTAAAAGATGTTATAATTAACACTTTAAAAAGGAAGTGGAAGTTTGTTTTTCCATGGTAAAAAAGTCAAATGCTGAGATCTTGGGATGGGCAATGAATCCATCAATGATTGCTTTGGTTAAACCCCAAGTTATGAGACCCCCAAAAAGATGTGAAACTTGCCGTTACCATTTGCTTTAGTGAAATTACAAGATTTAGTACTCCTAAAATTCCACATGACAACCATATGATGAGGGAAATATTTCAATTGATTGTGGAGAGTTTTCAAGGTTCAGATGATATCAAATGTCATTTTGCTAAGAGGGTAACAATTCTAGAAACTACTGCTACAATTAATTTGTGTGTTGTGATGTTAGATTTAGAATATGATGATGTTATTCTTTTGCTATTTGTAGTATTAATCATGAGGAAAATGTTGCAAGCTCAATGCTAACAATTATTTCTTCAATTTTTATCGAAAGTGATGATATTCCTGAACCACTCTTTATCAGTTTTGTTGGGGATGAGCAGAAATTTTCACCAATTTACTTTCTCTGACTAAAAGTGTTGTCAAACGGTGTGAGAATAAGTCATAATTATCAGTTGAAATGACAGCTGAAGAATTTATTTTATTTAATCAACAAATTAAGAGTTTTGTTAATTACTTTTTATTTTATTTTGAATATTGATATTTTTTTCTTTTTAATTAAGGGTTGTGAAAGAGAAAGAAGCTTCTATATTTGCTTCATCAAAATGACCTAGTCAAATTACTTGGATATCAAGGGGATGGGTGATGATATACTTGGCGTCAAAATACTCAAACTTAAAAACTTAACCTAATTAAAGGCATACATTTATATTAGAGTGATATTCTTAAGACTTTTATACAAGGTGGAGCATAATCAGCTTGTTTCCAAACCTTATGCAGTGTTGGCGCTTGCTGTATAAAGCACTTTTATGTTTGATTTTCCTGAATAACGTAGTTGACCTATTTTGATATCAAGGAGATGGGTGATGAATAACTTGGTGTCAGAGTATTCAAACTTAAATAAGACACCTATTTGATAGTATACTTATGTATTAGAGTGCCATTATTAGGCCTCTTATATGGTATACTTATATATTAGAGTGCTATTATCGGGTCTCATATATAAGATAGAGCTTGATCAGCTTGTTGGCAAACCTTGTGCATTGTAGGCATGTGCTTTATTTAGTTTGATAAATTTGGCCAACAATCAAAGGCAAAGCATTTCCAAGATTTGCTTTGGCAGTCATACCATAAGAGCTTTTGACAAAACATCTTTTAATGTTTGACATGATTATGATAGAAGTTATACCACAAGGACATGATTATAATTGATATTGGTGTCTAATTGTGTGAATGGGGTACAATATACCAGTTGGGAGGCTATGGAGTATGCAAAGGTGACAAATCAAGAAATAGGCAGTAATGGTGTTAAATTTTGAGAAGGCATATGACAGGGTGGAATGGTAATTTATCAGCTTAATACTGGAGGCTTTTGGATTTCCGGAAGTGTTTTGCAAGATGGTGGTCACCCTCTTTAGGGATGCAGTGGCTCAAGTTGACATCAATGGGACTCTCACGGAAGAATTTGTCTTGGAAGGGTCCATCAAGCAAGGTTGCCCGTAGCTCCAACCTTGTTTGTGATTGCTTCAGATGCTCTGCATTATATCCTCAGAGTTGAAAATGTCACACCAAGAATAAAAGGTATTTCTCTCCCTAGTCAAGAGGACCTCCTCAATATCTAGTTTGCTGATGATACTGCATTGTTTCCACTCCTAGATGAAAATAACATTACTAATCAATGACAAAGCTGGACACATTTTGTGCTACCTTTGGAGCAAAAATGTCTGTGGCTAAATCGATCATGCTAGGGTGGAAAGAAGAACCCCCAGATTGGCTGGCTAAGTTTGGTATGCAATGGGGAGGCCCCTAAAAGTAGGTTATATATCTTGGTATACCTTTCGTAGTCAACCCAAACCTGAGGGAGATGTGGCTTTGGATTCATGGAAAAATTGATAATAAGATTAGTAAATGGAATAGGCAGTTCCTCTCCTTGGCATGAAGAATACATATATGCCAGAAAATCCTTGTCTCGTACAGTCTATACTTTGCCTTTGTTCAGTTGTTCTATAGCTATCAGGTTAATGAAATACTGAAGAAAATTATAAGCTTCAAATGGGAATGGTGTTGTCTAAGCAAGGTTGAAGGTGGGCTGGGGTTAAAAGATCTTAAGCTGCAAGTCATAGCATTGGCCTCAAAATGGATCTCAAAAGCCCTGGAAGGGGATGAACTATGAAAAATATTTATTAGGAGGAATATACAAAGGGGAGTGCCTAAGCATGCAAAGGCAGGGAAAGGGCTTCTATTGTGTGATCTCATTTGCAACAAACATCCAATAAAACCCGAGGGGTTTGTGGTCTTCAAGAGCATCTGGAAGGCTTGGGAGCTCATAAAAGGGCACATTCATGACTCTTAGGCCTTCTCGAATAGCACAATCTTTACACACATATCAATATGGTGGAACCTCAGACATAATGGCAAACCTTTGGCACTTCAGCAGGGATCTTTGGCCAAGACTTGGGCAAGTAAGGGCATTAAATACCTTGTTGATATCTTGGAGGAAAGGGTCCTGAAAGAATGGAACTAAGTAGGGAATTCAAGTTGCCCGCGACCAATTGGAGAACGTACTCCACTCTAAAAGAGGCCTACAAGGAGATTCCTGACATTGCTAGACATGTGATTGATTCCGATCAACACAAAGACTTTAGATGGAGCGATGGCTCCAAGCTCTCCAAGTCGAATGCAAAAATGGTGTACAACACTCTTACGAGTCAACATGAAACTTGCAATCACTTAAATAAAATTTGGAAAACAAGATTGAATAAGAATGAGTGGGCAAAAATTCTTAAGAATTCCTGGTCGAATGTGTTAGAGCCAAAGAAAGCATGTTTCTGATTGCTGTTAATATTGCAGAGACTTTCAATTAAGTGCAAATCAGAGGGCATAGAGATTTGCATCCTCTGTAGAGTGCCAAAAATTGTAAATCAGATCTTCTTTGACTGCCTTTTTGCAAGGGAAGTATGGAATCTTTTTTGTCACAATCAATGCATCTGGGATAATAATTCTAATTTGAGACTTGACAAAATTCTTTTGTTAATTTTTAATAATGCTAGGAAAGGATTAATGGTGTTTTGGATTCTTGTTTCTACTGAAATTCTGTAAATTTGGTAAAATAATGAGATGTATTATTAATAGAAGAGCCTTGCTCTTATAGAATTTACAAACCCTACAAATTAGGGAGTATCAATAGTTAACTATACACTACAAATAGTTACAAAGGATAGTGACCATTAATAGGTAATATATTATTTTAATACCCTCCCTTAATGGCCGATCTATCAACTACACCAAGAAGCCCCCTAAACTTGACGAACTTATTCGAGCTCAAAGACTTGGTGAGAATATCCACAATCTGATCCTTTGTCGAAACATACTGCAATGTTATGGATTTGTCTTCGACAAGCTGGCGGATGAAGTGACAATGAAGATCAACATGCTTTGTCCGTTCATGGAAGATAGGATTCTTGGCGAGTTTCAACACCCCTTGATTGTTGCAATATAAGGGGGGAGGTCTTGCTTGAGACACTTGCATGTCCGAGAGCATCCTTTGAAGCCAAACTACCTCACAAGCTACTTTACTAGCTCCTCAATATTCTACTTCGATCGAGGAGAGAGCCATTGCCTGCTGCTTCTTGTTGGTCCATGTAACTGCACCTGTACCCAAACTGAATACATACTTGGAAGTAGACTTTTTGTTATCAATAGAACCTGCCCAATCTAAGTTTGTATAACCAATCAACTTTGGATCTTTGCACCTCTCATATAAAATGCCAAGGTCAAAAATGCCTTTCACATATCTCAGCACACGCTTCATTGCAACCTAATGCTCAACTTTAGGGGCTGACATGAAGCGAGAGATGTAGCTCACTGCAAAGCTAAGGTTAGGTCTAGTGGCAACGAGATAGATGAGGCTGCCCACAAGTTGCCTGAATTTTGATTCATTCTACATGGGTGAATCCAATTGAGCTGATAACTTCATCCCTCTCTCCATAGGTGTAGATGCTGGTTTGCAATCTGTCATTTGGAACTTATCCAAAAAGCTCTTGGAATACTTTGACTGTGAAATGAAGGTACTGCCAGTAGACTGCCAAACCTCTATACTGAGGCAATAATGGAGGAGTCCCAAATTTGTCATGTCAAATGTGAGGCCTACCCCTATGATACACCTAGTATTTAGACTATTTTGAGTTGTGGTTATTGATTATGCTTAGAGATACTTTTGATGACATGATACTTAGACATTTGAGTTCTTATGATCATTTGATTATGATGCTACATGCTTAATTAGATGACTATGATGGTTGACCTAAATTATGCTAGTTGTTGTGATTGTTCAATTTGAATTTTGAAATGATGAACAAATGAAATATGTGTTGTGAATAAACCATGTTATAATTCGACGAAATTGAAAATTAAGGAAATCTTGATATGATAGGTGATTAGTGATTTTTCTAGTTATGATATGAGATATATATGTTATGTGAAATTGTGAAACTTGTGTTTATGAAATGGTCTTTCAATCGTTTTGATATATTATTTATTTGGATGGAAGCTTGTGTATATGAAATGGTGACTCAAATGTTTTGATATATGATTTATTGAATAGATTAACATGTGTATCGAGTGTGCAGGTACACTTTCCATGGCTAATGGAAATTGGAGGTAACTTTTGGGAACCCTGAGTGATGTTATTTGTGCATGTTTGTAAATTGGTTTTAATTTCCATGTCAATCCATTTAAGTGGTGAGTTGTCCACCCAAGTAGACAAACTCGGATTTGATCTTTAGGGAACTTTTTGAGGGTTGAAAAGTTGAGTTTTTAAAGTGTTTTTATTGATTTAAGGTCCCTAGGTCAAGTACCTATGGGTTAGGTACCTTTTTAACCTATAATTTTGAGTTAGATTCATGATTGGGCACCCTTTTTGAGGCCTTAAAGAGGTTTGGCGAAAATAAGGTTTTGAAAAGTGGGATGGGGACTAGTCCCTTTCCGCTCCCACTTCTCTATGTTGTCTTGGAAGTCCCCCAAGTTCTCACACATGTGAGAGCACCAATGGGTGAATGTGCTTGGGAGGGTGAATGGGTGAGTGACAAGTGTCACTTCCCCATTCAAAAGAAATTCAAAATTAAATTCTATAAGAAAAACTAAGAACAAGGGTTTTGAGGGTTCTCTTTTGGCATTCTTTATTTTGGAGTTGTGATTTTTTTTGGGGAGCTCTTGGATTTGGCTTGAAGGATTGGAAAACAAACTTGGAGAAGGAGTTGTGCTCACCCTCACCACTTCTTTCCAAAGCTTCAAAGATTGAGGTAGGATCACCACACCCATTTGCTTATGTTGTTTTAAACTTGTAAGCTATGCACATCTATTTGTGTGTTTTGAAATGTTTCCTTTAAATTTTGTTTATTTTTGTGTATATTGTTGGGGAAAAAGGGTTGTAATGGGATAGGCTCACCTAAATTTGGGAAGAGCATCTCAAGTTTGGGGATGGTTAGAGTAGGAACCTCCATGGGGACAAGTTATTCCTCCTTTAAAAATGAGAGGTTTAAAAGATGGGTATGAGTACCCCTATATGTTGTGTAATGTGAAGAATGGTTGGGTGGATAAGGAGATGTGGAGGAAGGGTTTGTAATGAAGGGTTGAAAACTTAGTGATTTTTATTCATGATATTATCTTTGGGTCCTCAAAATGGAGCGCGTACTCCACCTCCATCCCCTGTATTGGGTTCATAATGAACTCTTTGTTATGTGAAAAAATCCCCTTGGGTGGGTGTGTATTTTTTGTGTATTTGAGTGTTAAATGTATTTGGCTTGCATGAATGTACCCGGTTTCCAAGGTGCCTCCTAGCTCGGGGGTGGTTGGTTTTCCAACCAAAGGTTGGGAGGTGAGCACACCATTGGCCTCTAGAGAAAAGTTTTTGTGTATTTTGTAGATTGGAAGGAGCTTTAAAAGCTTTGGAATGGCTATGTATCGTATGGATAATGTTAGTGAATGTCATATCCATGAAAGGCTATTGTAAAGAGCATGTGTAAAGCCATTTTAGTCATAATATTGTTTTGTTTAATGAGTCATCATGTATGTAAGAGAAGATATTATGTAAATGCTCATAGTTTTAGTTGATGTTGTCATTTAAAAAGGAAAAGAGGAAGTTGTAATCATACTTTGGGAAATGTTTATTATTTTGTTGGGTCTATCAACTATTGGTTTTGTTTAGTATATTGTATGAGAAGAGAACTCAAAACTTTATTAGTGTATAAAATAAATAAATAAATAACTAAAATAGATAACAATATGCATGAAGGTGATTTCCTATCAATATATTGAACAAAATGGCTACTATTTTAAATGAGTACATCTTACTTAACTTAGAGTAGGATTGAATGTTGTTATTAGAATGTGATGATTGGAGAATATCCACTGAGTTGTAAATATTACTTTCCTTGCTCTACGAAATTATGTATTTATCTTGTAAGAGTGAAAGAAGGGGTTATTCTGAGTTTAAAACCATACCCTGTTATTCTGTTAAAAAAATAATAAAACAAAAAAAAAAAAACTCTTCAGAATTTAAGACATGCACCTAGCAAAAAAAAAAAGAGGGTTAGGTATCATGTTGTTTTAGAGATCTTCATTCTATTTTATAGTTCAGAAAAAAAAAATATAAAATGATTAGTTGCAGAAGCTTAATGCAGTTTATTTAAATAACTTCTTGTAATGAGCATATTGGTAGCATATTATATCATTCTATAAGTAAAGGTTTTCTTGAATACTCTGAGTTTGCTTGTGCATACCCTTATGAAAGAAGAAGATTAATTATTGCAAACAATTAAATCTAAGGTTATTAAATAGACATTTTTGTGCAAATAAACATGTAACCTCACAGATATAGGAAAATAGAAATATAGTATCTTAAGATTTGATTGTATGATATTATAGGCATAGGAACAGAGTTATATCAACATAAGCATCCATAAATAAAATAGCTATCATGTTGAGAGCCTGTGTGATTCTCCCTCCGCCCCTCTGTTCATGTCATTTGAAGTGGAGCTCTGATAAAATGGTCTTCCGGTACTCCCCCTTCAAAAAAAAGAAGAGTAAAACAAAATCACGACCTACTAATGGGCCTTCTTAAACAAACGAGTTACATGCTAAAACAAGATAAATGCAACAGAAGATTAACACTTAAATAGAAATAAAATAAAATGAAAACATATTAGTAGTGGTGGAGAAGCTGTAGCCATCTCCCCATGCAGGAGTATGCTGAGGGCACAACCTCTATGGTGGGTTGCCCAGTCACTGAAGGCGTCACTACTCTAAAATTTATCCGCCTCTTGTTTGCGTCCTTTGCTCAAGCCAAGGAAATTAAATAATGAATGTAGAACTATTTTCCCTCTGCACCAAACTTTCCACTGTAGCCTCCCAGCTTGAAAGTTGTTTCTGTAGATGGTGGGGCTACCTCTCTGCAATAATACAAGTGTTATTTAGGGTTCCTCCTTGGATGTTTCTGTATTTTTTTCTGTTTTGCTGCTAGGTGTGGTCTTTGTCCGAATTAGGGCACCCTATCCAATTCAAAATGGACCTCAAAATAAATGCACTCTAATGTATCATCTGGTCACGTCCCTCTATTTTGAATATATTTGAGTTGGTATGTTAGAGTAGACGAAATATAAATCTGACTTCCCTACTTGAGTCACTAACGTTATTAGAAATACGGATGTTGGCTAGTAGGAAATATTTTAGTTAAGAACATTTAAATAAAATAAAAAAATCTTATAAAGATTATTGCGTTAATGTAAATAAAGTCAGGCAAAAAAGTAGCTTTAAAGAAAATGTAGGAAATCAAAATTTATAGTCGCGCTATAGCAGCATAAGGTATAACGGTTTTAAAAAGATTTCAGATGCTTTCAACTGGAGTGTATTACCCGTGAGGAATAAAGATGCTCTAGATAAATTTAAACTGACTCCAATATTCTTAAATTTTGGTTAAATTCTCCCATGCTTAAATTAAGGGACGACGCAACAATTTCGATTGACTGGAGTGATATATTATAGTCGCTTTAGTAAGAACCTGGCCTATGTGTTTTCCTTCTGCATGGAATATAGTATGTTGTTGCACGTTAGAAACAAATATATGGTTATCGTGACTTTCTTTATCAAAAGGAAATTTTGGTTAATACTACACTCTTATATTTTACTCTCATCAAACGCAGCTAAGTTTCACGTTTAAGCAATATATTTATCAACATATAGCATGAGGGGGATGCGTATTGAAAACTTCATCTATCTTTAATGTTGTGCGCTAGCATTCTCCTTCTTCTTCTTACGTGAGTGCCTAGTTTCTTTCCACTAAATTTCATCTTATTATATTCCTTAGGGTACTTTTCCTTACCTCACACTTTTGTAGACCTTCTTAAACCAAGGCATGTCACACGTGGAAAAATGGTTAGGCTTACATATTCTTAAACTTGTGAGCTTTTAAAGTGAGTGAAACTTTAAAATAAATCTCCATATATCTTGAAAAAAAGAGAAGAGGGAAATATATTTCCACTCTCTAGATAGGGATTATACTAATTTGAAAATAGGAGTAAGCATAAAGGTTAAAATTTATTCTATTTTGTTAAAAAGAGATTTACTTTTTGTTACTTTATTTTCTATGAAAAGCTAAATATTATTTATAAGAAAAGAAAATAATATATCTATAAGATTTGGGTAAGAGTTGATACACTTTTGTGAAAAGGAAGTTTTATTTATTTATTTAGATTATTTCTCTATAGATCAATTATGAATAGGTAATTAAAACCATTAATTTTATATATAGCCTTCATTATCATGTAGTTAAATATGGATATAAATAATAAGAGTTAGAAGACTTTTTAAATAAATAAATGAACTATATGTAAATAGGAAGAGTTTTTATTTGGGCTTACTAATATTAATATTAAGTGGGAATTATTAATATATTAGTTTCAAGAAAAGTACTAATATATATTGATAATATTTTAGTCATGAGAGAGAAGGTAATATTAACACTAACCGTATTATTAATGTTAACATGGAGAGTTAGCATCTTAGACTTTAAAAAAGAAAAGAAAAAAGAAAATAGTTGTGTTTTATGTTTGCCAAGTGCAAAATCTGGGCATTACATCAAATGATTGACTGAGATTATGTTTGATCTCCTCAATCAGATGATTTGAACTGCTATTAATGATTAAGTCATCAACATAGACAACTAGGAACAAGATATCAGTACTAGTTTGATTGACATATCAATTAGAGTTAGAAGGACTTTGCTAAAGGCCATGATTAATAAGGTATTGATCAATCTTCATGTACCAAGCTTGTGGTGCCTGCTTAAGGCTTTATAGTGCTTTCACTAGTTTGCATACCTGGTGTTCTTTACCAACAATTTTGAAACCAAGAGGTTGCGTCATGTAAACTTCTTGCAAATTACCATTTAGGAAAGCACTCTTTACATCCATTTGATGGACTTTCCATCCAAGTTGAACTGCTATTGAGAGGACAAGCTGAATTGTACTCATCTTGGTTGTACGAGCAAAAGTCTCCTCATAGTCAATGCCCTCTTGCTATGAAAACCCTTTGGCTACCAACCTAGCCTTGTATTTATTAAGGGTTCCATCAGCCTTATACTTAACCTTATAAACCCTTATACTTAACCTTATAAACCCATTTGCAGCTAATGGGTTTCTTCCCATGCAGAAGATTTGAAAGCTCCCAAGTGTGATTATGCATGAGACTATGATGTTTAGTTGTCATAGCTTGCTCTCACTCAGGTGTGCCTTTAGCCTTTGTATATGTCTGAGGCTCTGAAATGCTATGAAGGTTGGCCATAAGAGAAAAATTCACTATATTTTGTTGTTTGCTCTTATTTCGAGCAGATCTACCCTCTAGTAACTCATCATCATGAAGAGCACCAATTGTTGAATCCCACCATTTAGGTCGAAGAGTAGATGAACCAATATCAAAATCAGAAGGAACAACCTCTATTGGAACAATTGGAACTGACATATCTGGAAGAACATCCAGATCTTGCTGAATAGGGGCTAGTGGTGGAAGCAGTTGCTGAGGTGCCTGCATCTCTGTAGAATCCCTCCCATAAAGTGGACCAAGTGGAAGATAAACGCCCAAATCAAAATCTTTTTGAGGTTGAACCTCATAACAAACATGAGAAGACTGATAGAAGAGCCCACAATTCTCATCAACCATGACATCACGACTCAAGATTAGACGATCAATGTCTGCATCTATCAGTCTGTATGCCTTATGGTTCTCACTATAACTTGTAAACATGAGTTTTTGGCTCTTGGAATCCAACTTAGTGCGTTGAGCATCAGGAATCCAAACATGAGTGGTGGAGCCAAAAACCTTCAGGTGACTAATGTTCGGCTAACGTCCATACCAGGCTTCTTCAGGAGTCATTTTCTTCATAGCATGAGTAGGAGATCTATTTAAAAGATAAACAACAATATACACTGCTTCAGCCCAGAACTTCTTAGGAACATGTATATGCTCCAACATAGAACATGCCATTTCAGTAATGGTACGATTGCGATGCTCGACTACACCATTCTGTTGAGGGGTGTAAGGTGTGGTGAATTGGCACTTTATGCCATGTTTAGCACAAAATGTGGAGAAATATTTGGAACAAAATTCCTCCCTATTATCAAACCTAAGAGTAATAATAGAAGAACCAGACTCTTTTTCCACCAAGGCCTTAAACTGCTAAAATATGCTAAACACCTCTAATTTAAGCTTCAAAAACTACACCCACATCTTTCTGCTGAAATCATCAACAACAAGCAAAAAATACCTAGATCCAGGAACGAAAGGTGTGTGTGTCGGACCACATACATCAACGTGGACCAACTGTAAATCCCTTGAAGCCCGCCATGAGTCGCCATTGGAGAAAGGAGTTCAATGTTTCTTTCCAACCTGACAAGCCTCACAAACTCCATGAGTTTGAGTCTGAATCGTAGGTAGACCACCAACAAGATCATCTTGTGATAACTAAGAGAGATAGGGAATGTTTAGGTGCGCATAATGCTAATGCTAGAGATTACTAATAGAAGTGCTCCTGACTGCCATAGTGTGTTCTTGAGAATCGCCAAAATCAACAAGTCTATAAAGACCATGATCCTCAAGTCCCTGGATGATTGTAGTCTGTGTCTATCTGTCAACAATATTGCATGTATGTATACTGAAGACAATGTCTAACTGAGGAGAGTGAGTCATAATCTGACTTACAAAAAGTAAGTTCATCACCATGCCAGGTATAATTTATACATCGATAAATATCAAATTTCTCCCACCAGACTGAATCTGAACGTTGTCCTTGCCGACAACAGTATACTTTGTTCCTCCTCTAAAGATAATTGAATCTTTGAAAGGTGTGTACTAAATGAACCAATCCCAACAATGTGTGAAATGGCTGAAGCACCAGAGTCAATGTACCAAGTATAAGTGTTTACAAGATCTATAGGACTCTTTGCCATGAATGCAAAGAAGGTAGACTCTTGCTCAGTGTGCTCTGCCACATGTGCTTGCAGATTAGACTCTCCTTGCTTGCCTTGTTCAGAGGCCAAGCATTTTCGACAATCCTTCTTCATGTGGCCAAACTTGTGACAATAATTGCACTAAATATTCTTTGACTTTGAAGAATTTGAAGATTGCCCCTAATTGTGTTGTTGAAAGGATGAAGGCTTGCCTTTATTCTTCTAAAATGTCTTTGCAGGGAATGTCTGCATTGAAGAGGATGAAGTGGCACTAGTACCAAACTGTTGTTTCCAACAATCTTACTGTAGAAGTTTGTTGCAACGATCTAGAAATGTCAAGTCAACATTAGTCGCTGTAATGTTGAGCATCTCAATAAAGTGCTCATATGGATGTGGTAAAATCTTTAGAGTGATCACCACCATATCTTCTTCCTCCATCTTTCAACCAATAGCCTCAAGTTGATCTCGAATTTCCTTGATCCTGGTCAAGTGTGCCTGCAAAGGTGTATTCTCATCCATGACGATGGAAAACAACAAGTTCTTCAGAAAGAACACATGACTCTTGTTGGAAGTCTCATGAAGAGATTTCAAAAGATCCCAAATCTCCTTCTCTAAATTACCTGAAGGAACTTGAGGTAATTGGTCATTAGTGATTGATAACTTTATGAGCATAACAACCTCCCAATTTTGCTCATCAAACTTCACCTGATCCTTATCAACTATGAGAGGTCGTGTCATGGTGCCCAAAATAATCTTTATTTGGAAAAAGAGAAATGATGAAAAGTTCAGTGGGGTCAACTGTGCACTTACCGAGTCTTGTAAAAGACTCACTCTCTCTATATTTTTGTGCAGGTTGCTCTGATGATCAAGGTGTCTAAAGCAAAATTCTTAAAAGTAATTGAAGATGACACAATTCTAGTCAACATACAGGAGGTTAACTTTGGGCATGGATGGTAGCATACTACAGAGATATTTATCAAGGCCCTTGAAACTTTTCAAAAATATTTTAACAAGAAGGTGGACAAAAATGGACAAGGTGAAGATGCTCCTCCACTACTTAGCATTGAAGACTTCTCCAGGGAGGAGATCGAAGTAGTAGGCTCTCTCCTAAGACTAAAAGAAGTACGGCGCAAGGGGAATTTGGGTCACTAGTGGTATGATCAACTCTCTTCCTTTACGATTCAGTTTTGGCAGCACTAGATCCTTCTTGGTTTTTGCTTAAATGTACTCCTCTAAATGTTATTCCATGTAAATTGCTAAGATGTGCAGTTGGCTTTTTTGTAATGTAACTAGATAATGATGTAAATGGGGAGTGGTTGAATCTGTATATTGTGGGGATGCTACTGTGATGCTTATGTAAATCTGCTATGATGTATATTGTTGTTCCTTCAATAAATAATACAAAAAAATGAGGTACAATAATGTCACGGGAACTTCTAGTCTAGAGTATACAAAATTTTCATCCCAAAGCATTAAAATGGTCCATTCTTGTTGAGTATTAGAAAATGGCAAAAATAATGTTTTCCAGATGATATGTTGGTTGTTCGTCAAAGCAAGGCTAACATTTCTTATTCTTTCTCCCTTCATGTTCTTATATTAGTTTTCATTCTTGGACTTTTTTTTTCTTTTATCAAATGAATTTCTATTCGATGTCTTTTCATTTTTTTTCACCCAAGCAGATAATCCATTAAAGGTAAGTTATTGATGTTCTTCAAAATGTTGTTTTGGACATTGGAATTCATGTCTTGAGGAGCTCATTTCTCTTTACTGTATCTCTTGAGTAATGTGAACTTATATGGTTGGTGTTATAGCTTTACATGTTTTACTTTTATTTTAAGTTTTTGTATTTCTTGGTAACTTCTCTTTTTGGAGTGTAGGAGATGCTTTAGGTACCCATGTTAGTGACATTATCGTTGGTTGAATTTTTTGAGTCCCATTAACTGATTTTGGTATTTTGTGGATATTACTATAATCATAGTTTACATACTTGGAATCAAAGAGTACTCAGAAAGCCCAAAAATTTTGACTCGGGAAATACTTGACAACTTAAAAAGTAGCACAATTTCTTTTAAAAACACATTTTTTTTGCAAAATTCAATTATAGAATGCATCAAATGAGTCTAAAAACCATGAGGGAGTGTTCTATATAAAATTTCATTGTTCAATACATATGGATTACAAAATGGCATCATATACGGAGCCGCATAGTAAAACTACTAATAATTATAATGAATTTATGATGATTGATTTGAAAATCATCATCATAAATTTTATATCTAGGAAATTACAATTTCCTTTTCCCCAACCTAGAGAAAAATTGGGCGGTAGAGGGTACGGTACTTGCACTTGGTTCTAGCTCCCTGCTTGTCGTAGAAGATTGTGGCAGTGGCTCCACCATGCTAGTAGGTGGCAACATGGCTCCTCCACCACATCAATGCCATCCACTCCAATCTCCCCTACTTTTGTTTCAGGAAAATCCTCCAGAGATTTCCTCTCGAAATCAACAATCTCATCCTCTATAAACAAGGAGGCCTCATCATCCTGCACAGTCCAATCATTGTATGGATCAATGTCATCCAAATCAATGAGCTTGTCTGACTGGTCCTGCAACTTTCTTGTGCGAAGCTGAAGGTTATATTGCACAAAAACAAGGTCATTGAGGCATTGTTGAGTCAACTTATTATGCTTCTTCGTGTGAATGACATCAAACAAATGCTAGTTCCATTCACAACCAGAAGAACTACAAGGTTGAGACAAAATTTGAAGGGATAGCTTTTGCAAATTTGGGGTTTTTCCACCCCAATCTTCCCAGTGCCAAGAACTTGCAAATAAGATATTCAAGTTTTTGTAAATATTAATAAAACAATAGTAATAAGTAATAATAATTGTCATTCATAACTTTCAAGATATAAGGCTTCTCTTTTTATTACTTGGTGTTTGGATCTCTCTTCCTCATTCACATAATTTGGAAGAAAACAAAGGCCCCCTAGCTGCCTTTTATTTTTGCAACTCTATAAGGATGAGGTCTTTCACTTCAGATACATGTGTCATCCTTTCAATACATGTGAATAGGCCCTCCATAACCTCCCCATTAGCATTCGTGAAGCCATCAAAGAAGTAGAACTTGGGGTTGAGAACTTGGGATTGAGAAAGTACCCCGCTGCATGAATGGGTTGGTGGAGTTGATTGTTCCACCTTCGATCAATGATCTCCAAAATAGGGGTAAATCTATTTGCATCCCCCATGTAATAGTCTTGGATGGCCTCTTTGACCCTATCCATTGCCTCATAAAGATATCCCATCACATTTTTCTCGCTGTCCACCAAGTGCAAGACCCTCACCAATGGTTCAGTCACCTATAAAGTACAAAGTAGAACCAAATTTAAATTACACCTTATAATGAAACAAAATACTTATAGAATTTTAAATTAAGAATAAAGGATTCAATCTGAAAACTCATTAGAGTTGAAGTTACCTTGACAATCTCTAATGCTCTAGTTGCAAATTGACTATCAAAGATTATTGCTTAAATCTTTTCTACATCAACCTTCTTTGAGTAAGTTGAGTCTAGCCATGGTTGAATCACAAACATCTGTTTCAAGGAAGTCTATAAACCAGTGATACTTTGCAACGTTAGAAAATTAGTTGCAAACCTTGTAGCACCCGATCACACAAGCTCTTTCCCCTTGGTGCGATCTCTCATCAATTGAAGAACCCACAGGTGATTATATATATATATATATTGTTATGTCTCTTGCTTATTCTACAATTGGTTTCAACCAATCAATTTTTCCTATATCTTCCAAAATAAGGTCAAGGCAATGAGTTGCACAAGGGGTCCACAAAACTGTTGGATGCCTCACTTGAAGCAATCTACCAGCTGCCACATATGTCGTTGCATTGTTAGTAATAACTTGGACAACATTTTCTATGTCCACCTCTAAAACAACTTGCTCCAACATCAAGCTCATTTTTTTTGCATTTGTTATTATGTTGGAGGCATCAATTGACTTTAGAAAAACCATCACACCATTGGAAGCCACTATAAAATTGATAAGTGTGTGGTTTCTTCCATCTGTCCAACAATCTGAAAGAATTGAGCATCCAAACATTTGCTATTTCTTCTTTTCTTCTTCCACAATTCCTTTTGCATCTACAATAGCATCTTCAAGTGACTTGCCACTTAGATCTCTTAGAGTAGGGGCCTTGTACCCTTTGCCTGCAACTGTCAATGTTGTCACCAAACACTCCCAATATGGACTCCTTGCCACATTGAAGGGAAGGTTGTTAGAAAACCAAAAACTTGCACAAGCCTTGTTTTCCTCTTTGTGCACCTCCTTATTCCACCCAGTTGCTTCCAATGAAGGTTGTGATCCTTGAATATTTCTAGACACAAAAAACTCGAATTTGCTCGAAAGGGATGAAGTGGATGGGGTATTGCGACCAACACATAAACGTGGACCGCGAATAGAGCCCGCAATGGGTTGAGTTTGCATATGCACCTCATAATCTTCAACCAAATTAGGAGCAATGGTTGCTTTTTCTTTTTCCCTCTCCATTTTTTTTCTTCAAGTGCTGAAAGGGCAACTATCATCTCTCGTTTCACCTGTAAAGTGGCCATTTCACATGTCTTTGAATCACGACAAGGAACACCAACAAGATGGTATTTGAGGCGATTGATGCCTCCACTAACCCTCTTCTTGCAATGAGTACAAATAACACTGCCTGGTACTGGCACGTAATAACCATGTTTCCAAGTAGGATCATGGGTACCAAGGGGTCTCCTTTCAAGGGCACTTGTGCCAACTGAGTCCAAAGCAGATGCAGAGGCAGATGCCATTGTGATTAAATATTAACCTACAATATTAGAAGTTGAACAATAAATATATTAGAAGTGCCAAATATCCAATCTAACCCCATTTAAAATTCAAATTAATCCAATTATAAAATTTCTATGCATGAATGATGAATCATGAAAGTTATGAAAGTTTGAAACAAAGTAGTGCTGAAATGAGGGTTTAATAAGCAAAACTAGAAGTCTATTAAGCTATAAACTTTGATTGTTACTTTGAGTTTGAATCATCACATTCACACCCAACTATAGTTTTCAATTTCATATCTAATTTCATGGCTTCATTATAAACGTAATTCATATAAATTCATTATTTTTTGCAGAGTATGTACATTGTCAAGTTAAAAATAAATAATAAAATCCCATCTTAACAAGCCATTTTATATACATTATTAATAATAAATATTAAATATATTACTATCTAATAATCTGTAATATGTATATTTTTTATTCATAATAATATAATATATTGAATTTTAAATTTTAATATATATATATATATTAAAATTTTAAATTTTAAATTTAATATATTATATTTTATGAATAAAAAAAATATATTAAGGGAGAGGAGCCGATCATGGGATAGGCACTGATCGTGGGTATAGATTTGGACAGCCTGGGGCCCACCATTGGCCAATTTTTATGCCAATTAAAATTTCAAGTATCCTTTTAAATATGGTATGATAGGTTCATATTAAATTCAAAAAATGTCCTATCATAGGTAGACTTTTTTATTGCCACCTTCTCAATGGTAGGTGAATGCAAGTTGACATTTATTTGCCACCTTCCCAATAAAAGGTTGTTGTAAAGGGATCTTTTATTATCCAAAATATAAGTCTTATTGCATTAAAAGCGAGTTGACATGTACAAAATACATTGTCAAGTGGTTTAATTCCAAATATCTTTGAACAAAATACATTTCAACATGTTCCATTTTTTATCTTCTTTTTACAAACTATTGGTTCCCAGGTGTCCATAATAACCAATCTTTTTTCTAAATTTGCGTGCAAAATTGAAAAAAAAATGAACTCTCAGGCTCACTATGCATTGAAATTTTTCATTAAAACACTTAAATATTAAATTATTATTTACAAATCCAGATAAAAAACAATAATCATTAAAAAATTAAAACTAGTTAGGATTCAATATTTTTTTAATATCACTTCAAATCACCAACCAAAAATCCTACGTACCCATGAAGCTATCACTTCTACCATTAATCCATTGAATACAAATCAAATTCCCTCCCATAATTCAAATTAATCCACTTGCTACCAATTCAAATTCATCAAACCTATTTATGTAACCAATCCTTAGTTGTGCGATGCAAGTTACAACTGCATAAATTTAAATTTCTCACTTTCTGCTACATACTCTTGAGCGACGATGACCTCCTCCGAATCGATGCAGTCTCCTCCTTCAGCTTCTACGGTAAGTCTCAATACCCGCCTTTGCAATAATACAAATTGCATTCCATTTTATATTGTCTGAAATTGCCATTTCCATTTACATTTAAATGAATCGTCACCATGTTAAATTTCATAGCCATCTTTCATGCTTTCATCAACCACTCTCCCTTTAAGCTCTATTATGGTTGAAATATTTGCAACCCTTTCGAATACGACATTACAATACATATATATATTGCACAATTTTTTTATATGTATGTTTCCTATAGCCTTGTCCATTTATCTATATCTGCAATATATATATATATATATAGCATGTGTTGTTGCTCACATTTCTTTTGTTGAACACAGTGCAAGTGAAGAACCTAGTTCAAGTAAAAGAACCAAGTGCATTTCACTTGAACTTGGTTATTCACAAATCATGTTGCTCGAATGTATACATACATTTCACTTGAACTAGGTTCTTCATTTGAACTAGGATCTTCATTGCACAACGTTCAACAAAGAAATGTGTATATATATACTGCATACTGAAATCAAATTTAAATCTGTACAGTTCATCAACAATATGGTTTAGACTTATCCAACCCTTTTTCATACAATATTGTGATACATATATATATATATACAGAGATACAAAGATAGGTAAATTACTTATAGCCTTGTTCATTTACATTCAATTTACGTATCTATCTATCTTTTCCATATATATATATATATATAGTAGGGATAGATGGATATGTATGTTAGCCATATCCTTCTTCATGTACATTGAAACTAATTAGATGCATGCTTTGTTTGTTGTTCAATTAAAGTGACTATAAATATCGACCCCTATCCCTTACAACCAACTGTGATAATGGCTAACTCTTACTTATGTTACAGAAAAAAATTAAAAGGCATGACACACACACACACATTTATATGCTATATGAAGTTATATTTCAGTATGCTGTTTGAGAAATGGTTATAACATAAGTAGGAGTTAGCCATCATCACACTTAGCTGAAAGGGAGAGGGGTTGATATTTACAGTCACTTTAATTGAACAACAAACAAATCATACATTTAATCAGGTTCAATGTACACACACACACACACACACACATATATATATATATATATGCACATGTCGATGTATTCGTCACATCAAAACACTCTTGCCTTGTAGTGCATGCAGTTAGAACTGGTATAAAATCCATGACAAATACCATGACTTAAAAATTCTTGGATAATGCCATGAATTTTAATTTCATGACAAATGCCATGAACTTTATACCACTTTACTGCATTCTCTGTAGGGAAAAAAAACTCCTTCAGTTCTTTGTTTTTTTTTCAATTAAATTGACAGCATATACATGTTTCCTATAGCAGGCTGTCACATACCATACCCACCATATGTCATATGTCCAAATCTATACCCACGATCGACTCCTATGCCCACACATAGCTCCTCTCCCTTATGTGTATGTTTTGTTTGTTCTTCAATTTGACTGACTATAAATGATGACCCCTCTCCCTTACAACCAACTGTGATAGCATATGACTCCTACTTATGTTATAACCATTTATGAAAGAGCATAAATAACTTGAAACAATAATAAGATAGATAGGTATACATACATATATTATATATATATATATATATATATATATATATAGTATATAGTATATATATATATATATATATATATATATATATATATATATATATGAATACATTATATATATTATATATATTTATATATGTATAAATATATACATATATACATATATATTGCAGAGATAGATAAATACATAAGTTTGCTATAGATAAAATAAAAGTTACATACTACAAGCTCAACCGTCAAGGGACGTGGCATAAAAAAATAAGTCGACTCGGACCCTGAAGACATGGACCCCTTGCTCAAAGTTACTCTACCCATCTTCATTTACATTCAACTGAATTAGATGTATGCTTTGTTTGTTCTTCAATTAAAGTGACTATATGGTAAGAATTCTCAAACAACATTATGAAAAATTTACACAACTTGAAATAGCAGTATTATATAAATATTTGAAACCCTTTCCTGTGATGTAATGTTGTTTGAAGATATACATATTTGTATCATACTGTTGTTTCAAGTTCATATATATTTTTATCATAATCATGTGTTATTTGTATCATACTATTGTTTCAAGTTTATATATAATGGTATCATAATGCTATATGAGGAAGGGTTTATCATGATCACCAAAATGTTTATAAGAGGTATAGTTGTAGATATGATATACATAGCATGCATTGCTTGTTTCATTTCACATATTATAGAAAGAGAAAGAGTATGCATTATATAAACCTCATTGACTAGTTCCTCAAATGCATACTCAAAGTGGCGCGCAATATATCCTAATGTTCCTTGCTCCTCCATTAGTTGGGTGCCTGCATTACGACCCACCAGAGATATGAACAGACATCCCCCATCAACAATCTCTCTTGCTCGGGCATTTAGAAACCCTGTGAAGTCTGTGTTAAACTGGTGTAGATACGCAGCACCCACTGCCTCCTCGCAATCACTTGAAACATACACACGAGGAGACCTCCTCTGTTGAACACTCTCTGGAACCTGCATTTACATCTTATCATCTCACTCCCCTACACCACAACATTATACTCATGTATGGAGAAATCATCACTTTTATTACTCACCTGTGAAATCCAGTGGAGACTGGTAGAAGAATGACAGAAATGCAGACTTTTCTGTGGAAAGAGTTGTTTGAAATGCGATCCACACACAGCCGCTGCAAAGTAAGATCTTGCGGCCACTGGATTGTTATAATCACAAACAAGATTACCGTCTGCATCGGTAAAACCTTGTCGGCGCGGAGGCAACATTCGAAACAGCAAATTGAAATCATTTGACGGAAGGTCGGTGAAATAAACCTGAAATTCTGGTATCTCCCCTTCCTCAAATGAGCATTGCAGAGCTCTGACAATGGTGTCTGCTACCAGAAGTGTATTTCGCCCAGTTCCACACCCGAAATCTGCTATCCTAATAATACCTTCCATATTGAACTTCAATCTCATATTCTCATAAATGCTGCGCTCCAGAATTGGTTTCACGGCTTCAACTATCTTTAACTACACCAGGAAATTTTCCAAAATCCAGATTTAGTAGAATAGCACAGATTTCATTGTAGTTGAGGTGAAAAAAATAAGAA
Organism: Sequoia sempervirens; assembly: GCA_007258455.2. Lineage (NCBI taxonomy): Eukaryota > Viridiplantae > Streptophyta > Pinopsida > Cupressales > Cupressaceae > Sequoia > Sequoia sempervirens. Next base: position 88,753 of record VDFB02173253.1, on the reverse strand, counting down.
AAACGTGAAAAAATAGTTATTCTGGCAAAGGAAGAGCTCAAACAGTAACAAGTCACATTTCTAAGCAGAAAAAAATGCCAAGAACAGTAAGTCAGTCTTTCGAATTCCAAGTTACTCCACAAGAGAAGTAAAAGAAATTGAATGGATGTTTTGTACCTGACATGAAGAATTGTTGGCATAACTGGAATCTCCATCTCCGCCCTTCATTCCAAACAGTTTTTCCATGTCCAGTTTAGAGTGAATTTGAGACTGAGATTTGGGCACCTCCATTAAGATGGCTTACTTGACTTCTGAGCTTTGTTCTGTACAAGCTCACTCAAACGAATGGCTATCTATGCCTTATTGGCTCTAGGACGTCCATATTTATAATCGTTGATTGGATGGGATTTGCTGGTGACGTCATTGGTTACGTTATTTTGAGACATAATTGCTCACAGTTTTAGAATGGGATTTGTTTTTTCTTCACATTTTCCTTAAACTTCAAAAGTAGGGTAACGTTGATCGATCCAGCTAGCGATATACGCGTTTAAGAGCTATTTGTTAATGAAGCACCAAGAATTCGGGTTAATGATTCCAAAATAAGAAAGTAAATTTACTAGAATGATTAATGTGATTGATGATGCAATGCAAACCTATAGTTGTCTAATTTTGCATCACTTTTTAATAATGCAATGTAAACCGACCACTATAAGAATTCTACTATAAGAATTCGGAATAATGATTCCAAAACAAGAAAGCAAATTTACAAGAATGACTAGTGTGATTGATGATGCAATGCAAACCTACAGCCGTCCAATTTTGCATCACTTTTTAATGATGCAATGTAAACCTACCACTATAAGAATTCGGGATACTGATTCCAAAACAAGAAAGCAAATTTACGGGAATGATTAGTGTGATTGATAATGCAATGCAAACCTACAGCTGTCCAATTTTGCATCACTTCTTAATGCTGCAATGTAAACTTACCACTATGCAATTTTTTTATCACTTTTATTTTTAGGATTGTAATGCAATAAGTGCCACGTAGGGGGAGTTGTGGTTCAAGTTGAGCTTGATATATCATAGGTTAAATTCTTATACATTGAACAATGTAAGTGCTATGTAGGGGGAATATGTGGTTCACGTAAGACAAAAATAATGATTAAGATTGAATAAAATTTTGATTTAGCTTAAATAACTGTTATATAATATCTTCATCACCATAAAAATATAAATGGAGATAAAGAACATTCACGATAGATTTGTCTTTTTAATAACATGATTAATTTGATTGTCAATTGAGTTAGAAAAAGAACCTAGGGTTTATTGGGGTAGGAGTTGTTTATAGAATCTTTTGAGAATATTTCTTTTTCTATTTAAACTTAAAGATGCTACTAATAACATAGAAGAAATATCAATATAACTAGATGTATTAGAAATGACCAATTTTGAGTACTACTAATTCAACATTTAGATTTAATGAAGAATCAATTAGAAATATTTTATTTATGAATTTGCTAAGTCAGGAGAAGAGAAAATAGGACAATCTCCAATGTAATTGAATATTTCAAAAGACTTATTTGTATTGTGTAAAAAGGCCCAAATTTATTCTTCAAAATCAAGAGCGAGTTGCAAAATATTGAAAGTTGTGTCATGAAATAATACATTAGCAATCCTAGTAAGAATTAAAATCATGTAGTTCATTGTTCGTTGTTGGTTGCAACCTTTTGATGAACACCTCTAGCAAATCCACAAGCTTTTAGATAGTCCCATATATGCTCTATCTTCTTTTGTAGAATTTAATTTTTGCTATTTTTAATAACCATTCAATGAAATGCCTTATACAATCCATTCACTAACATGATCAAATGAGTCTTGCTTTCTAAAATAATTGTGAGAAAGGTATGCAAACCATCTCTTAGAATCAATGAATTCAACCAAAATATTAAGACATTCATGGGATGAGTGCATTCAACCAAAAGATGAAAACATCCTTGAAATCATGGACCCCCAAAATTTGTTATTTTTTTATTATAAAATATATTATCAAGATTCTTTATTAGAATTAACCATGGAATGTCATTAAAAGTAATAATATATCTAAAGATACAACTATTGGAAGCCAAGAAGGGAACAAACATGGATAACATGTAGGGGGGCATATAGACATGAAATTTCCAGCCAAAGCTAAATTTGTAACTCTTTGACATAATTCCTCAAAGAGATGTGGTCTTATAGAATATTGTGATTGTAGGGTATGCACAAAATAGATTTTGTAAGGATGCTCATAAAATATCTAAATTAATGGAGCACTCTAGTACATATCCTGATGTATGCTTTGTTTGTATTCTATGTGTGTAGGCATACAAGTTTAGTGGACAAGGGTTGCACATATTTCAATCATGAGTAACCTATATTGCATTACATGGGAAGAGTGATATATGATAAAACCTATAGGTTTTGGAAAAAATATGGTGTTGCATATGTAGAGGAATTCTACTTGCAATTTCATTTATTTATTGTTACATTTGTAAAGCCTCAACTTATTTGCATTTCCCTTTGTTAATATTTTTGTATTTTTGGTGAAATGTGAAATGTTTGATTAAGAAGTTATATCTTTGGAATAGGTGAATTGCATTGTTAATTAATCTTAAATAATATAAACAGTTGCCATTATAGGATACTATTCAACATGTAATATATCATTTTGTTGTGATTTTGTATTTTGTTCATAGTTGCAAGTTAAGCTCTTTGACATAGTTATAGAATATTTAAAAAAAATCTAAGCTTAGCCAATAATTATGCCAATAAACTTGTGTTACTATAATCTAGTACTTCAAAATATAGACCAAGCTAATGGCCTTCAACTTGTTTCATGAGTTTTAAAAAAATCTCTTTCAGAGTCAAATTAATGTTATGTAGGTATTACCATGATGACAATGAATCCATGACCTTGTTTACTCTGAGGAATTTGTAGATCAAAAGTAAAGCAAGGAAAGAGCCTAGGTACAACCTATACATGAGAAGCTAAAACTTAATATTTTTTATTAGTAACTTAGACTATCTTTAAATCATGTATATATAGAAACAATAACACAAATTTGGCAACTCGTTTGAAACTTGCAATTCTCAAAAAATTAAACAAGGAAAATTGATATACAAGTAAAAGGGTTGTCAATATAGCCTACATTAACCTAATAAAAAATAAAAAATTGTGAGCTAAACATTTCTACAAACTTAATGAATATATAATAAGTTAATCAAAAAATTAATGTAGAATAAAATAACTACTACCCTACGGTTGAGTTAGGTGGAGGTGCTCAAATGGAAAGGGTGTCACATTTGGCCTCCTAGTAGTTTAGATGGGGATTGTGTTGAGCTAGATAAGATTTTAGTAAAGATAGTTTGTTGCTCTTTATGGAAAAGGGATGTCTTAGCTTGGGCCCTACATCCTAAAGGGGTTTTTTTTGGTGGTAGTTGGGCACCATGAATTGGATGGAAGGAAGTAGGGGGCAGATGAAATCCCTAGGTGGAAATATGTATGGAATTTTTTTTTGTGTCCCAAGTACAACTTCTTCCTTTGGTTAGTGGCTCATGATATATGTCTTACTTGGGAGAATCTTCTAAAGAGGGGTTTTTAGGGGCCATCTATATGTTTTCTATGTGGAAGTAGTGAGGAGTCTTCTTCACATGTTTTCTTCCAATGCTCCTTTTCTAGAGCTATTTGGAATTTATGGTGGGAGGTCTGGAGGCACCCATGTGTGGATGCACTTTCCATTTTTGTGTTTTGGAGGTCTTTTGGGAGACTCCAAGCTATTTCATTTCCTCTCCAAATTGTGTGGTTTTTGGGACCTTCATGTATTCTTTGGTCGATTTGGTTGGAGTGGAATCGTAGGATTTTCTATGATAAAAATTTGGTGGTTTCCCCAGTTTGGCAATGCATTCTTGGTATGTTTCAGGAGATTGTTTCGACTAAGTGTGATTTTGGTACTCCCCTGAATGTTGAGGAGGCTAAGGTGTTTCTTGGTCTAGTACTAAATGGTCTCAGTTTGAAGAAAGCTTGTTCCATTGGAAGAAGATGCCCAAAACAAAAAATTCAAAGAGAAGGTAGATGGTCTCCACCTCCTACTGGAATTTTGAAAATTAATACTAATGGATCTTCTAGGGGAAATCCAGGTTATGTTTGTGTGGGAGGATAGGGGAGAGATAGTTTTGGGGTTGTCCTCATCTTCTTCTCCAAGTATCATGGTATCTAGACTAATAACCTCATGGTGGATTTGGTTATTCTTGTTACTATGGAAATGGCCTATTCCCTTGGTTGGCATGTAAGATCATTTGTGAATATGATTCACAAATCATGATTAACTTGTTAAATAGGCAGAACATTGATGGGTTGAACTAGCAATTGTTGTCTACTATGTGACATATTCACCAGTTGTGCAACACACTTGAGATGATATTTTTTTCATATTCCTTGGGAATGGAACAATGTGGCTAATTGTCTATCTAAATGGGCTTCTAAGTTTAGGGATGATTGGAAGGTGGATGAGTGGGAGTAACTTCATAGTGGATGTGCTCATAAATTGCAAAGTTTTCTTCAGGAGGATATGTGTGGTCCTTGATTAGGCTCTAGTTGTCTTGGTTGGGTGGGTTCTTGTTCATTGGTTCTTGGTGGTTAGATGTGCTTTGTTGCCTTCGGCTTTTGTTTCCTACTAGTTGTATTATGGAACTTTCTCTAATTGAATAAAATTTTACCCTTTTTATTAAAAAACTAAATATCTACCCATGTCACTTTTCAATGCACATATAATCATCATTATATCTATTTCATATTCAATCATCCATGCATTCATATCTCCTATCAATCAATATTAGTGCACCATTATGTAATATGCATAAATTGTATGTATTCTACATATTCTCCATGTTAATCAAAAGGCTAAAGCCCATTTTCCATCTTTACTACCAAGCAATCAAGAAACAAATATAATGTGAATCTAGTTACTAATTTAATTAGTGAGATAAAAAAATCTAGATTGGTGGATAACATGTAACATTTCAGTAAGCGTGACACAATTTGACTTCATAATTATAAAGGTATGAGCACCAATAATATGAACTTTGAGAATAAACTTTTTCCACCATCTCTCCCTCACCTTCGGTTGGCAACTCTTTCTACGATGGTGTTTGTGTGATGAATGGTATCATTTATACCCCTTCTATAGGTGGCAACAACATACTATTAGTGTATATATTGCATTATTTACATACATTTAGCCTTTAAGCCTACTTAGGCATCCCATTGACTCCTTCTCATGCAAGGTGTCAATGTAGATAGGTGTCTTGAGAGGTGTTGACTCACTTTCAATACCTCTTCCTATGTTTTTGGTAGGCAACTTGCCACCACTAAAAGATTATTGCATTTTTGTGAGGATAAAATTGATTATATATTATTTAATTGGGGCACCCCAACTTCTTTCTTATCATTCCTCCCCCTTAAGAGGTAACGGGCCCATTGCACCTAGTTGATAACTGGGTAGGTTGGCAACATTTGTATCATTGAAAGAGCTTAAATTTGAAGAGTTATTTGTAGCTCTAGAGAGTTTGAAGTTGATTTCAATGTTGAGAATTTAGATAGCACATTTGTTTGAGGATGAACTTCAATTCGTTTCTAATTGGCAAGTGCTAAGGCATCTTTAACCTAGCTTTTCATCATCTTTCTTGAAACCATCATATTGACTTAGAATTTGTTAGGCTCTTCAAATGCAACTGATCTTACCTTCACAATATGAATTTTAAGTACATACTTTACCCCCACTACCAACACATCATGTTGATGAGAATGCCAACATAAACGTGGATGAACTGACTCCCAATCACCTGCAATCTGTATAGCCAAGAGGATTTTACTCCGAACTATCTGTAAAAAATTCCATCATCACTAAAGCCCTCTACAATTTTTCGAATAAAAATCTTCCCATCTGAACTTGCATTGGCTAAGAGATGGACATCTCCAGAGAAAAACGCCATATCTGTTACCCTCTAGGGCTGGTCGCGAAGCAATGCTTGGAGTGCAGCATTCACATTAGGAATCCTGATGGTCCCTGCTCGCAATCCATAGCACATGTAGGTTTGATTGACTGCAATTTACCGTCCGACCACAAGAAGTGGATCGGAGCTATAATTCATCGTGGGTGAAACCTCGAGCTGAGGCTGCACCTCCCCACGTAGGTGATATTTGATATCGTAAACCACATGCTCTCCCACCAAATTCCTACCTTGAGGAAGCTTACCACTGGGCAACGGGCTGGCTTAACCAGCACACTCTAAGCGTTGACCGCTTACGTGGCTGGTGTGGGCCCTCTAAAACTTCCGTTGCTTCTTCAATTTTCCGTTGCTCTCCGCTCCGTTGTCTCTCCTCTGACTCTTCACGTGACATTCACTGCTACGGTTAAATTTGAATTCAATTTTGAATCTTTACCGCCCATTCCATTAGAAGGTATCCCGCGCATTTCCACTTCAATATAATGTTTTCTCGTGTCCTATCATGTTGCAATGCATATGGAGCGGGGCTAACAGATCTGAACTTGACATCCAGATAATGTTGTTGGCATTTGCTTGCCCTCACAAATGCTTTGGCGCTGCATGGATCAGATTCTGGTAAGCTAGCCCCTTTGGCATAGCCAAATTGGCTGGAGCAGAACATTCATATTTACAGCAGCCCGTGGAACCATAGGCTATATGGCATCTGTGTGGCAGAGGGACATGGCAATTACTGTTAAAGTAGATGTGTATATTTTTGGAGTTATGTTACTGGAAATCATTTGTTGCAGGAAAATGGCCAAGGTAGACATTCCAGAAAATGAGAACATATTTTCTGACTGGGCGTATGATTGCTTGAGAGATGGAGGGCTTGTAAATTTGGTGGATTAGCAGCACACAAGTGGTATAAATTCAAGACAGTTGGAACGAATGGTGTTGGTGCCGCTGTGGTGCATTCAAGATGATCCATCTCTGAGGTCGTCCAGAGTCATTCAGATGTTGGAAGGAACCCTTGAAATTCCTGTGCCACCACGTACAAGACTTTCTTCACAGATTTCCCTCTCGTCCGGCATTGAATTTTGATATATTCTATGAAATTCTCTAATCTGGCTCAAATAACTGAGTACATGAAGTAAATGACTCAGCTGTGTCTTAGTTTTTACTTAATCGAAGCATGAATGGAAGAATTTAATAAGTTTAAGCGGCTGTTTGCTATTAGTTTAGAAAACATACAGATCTATACTAAAAAGATCATGTGTTTATCTGTAGTTGACTTCTCTTTTAGGTTTTCTATTATATGTTGTACTTGTAACTCTGTGGAGAAAGGCAGAAGATAGGTATATATTTTGCCAGTTAATAGAATATTACTAGTAATTGCTTTTATTTCTACACCTGATCTCTCGAGTTATCTCGAGTTATCTCGTTATCTGAGCCATTTTAGCCAAGGTCTTAAAATATTTAAAAATAGAGAAAATTTAGATTTAGATCTAAAAGAAAAGAAATCTGAGTGTATCTTCAGTAATCATGTGTGAATGAAACATAATAATTTGATTTATTAATAATTTTATTTTATTTTTAAATAGTTTTAATATTTTAATAAGAAAAAAGTGTTAATTATAGTGTGGAATCATTCAATTAGATTTTAGATTATTCATAAGTCTTAGAATAATCAAAACATTTCAAGAGTTTATTTTCCCATCACTAAAACATAATTATATTTTTCACTTACCAACAATCAAATATTAATTATTTTGACTAAGGAAAATCTTTCCTCTATCATAAACTCAATAAGATGAGAGACACTATGGGAAGTAATGTGATAGGTGAAATAATTAAAAATTAAAAATTTTATAGTTATTTTTATAAGTGTGGTTGTGTGGTAATACTTACAACAAAATAATTTATAGTTCTTAATTTGCTTATAAAGTAGAAATGTGCATTTGATTCTTATGCTATTACGATTTTTACAAATGAAGATCTAACATCTTGAGTATTTCGATAGCCATTTATTGATAATTTAATCATAGTCCAAGGAAGCGCAAGGGCTTACTCTACATGTGAAGGAAGAATATTGTGGTATTTCTTGCTTTAGATTTTTTTGTATTCCTTAAAACATATTATGTAGCATGTTATTTATTCATTGCAATGAGATCTTCATTCTATTTTATTCCATTTTCATTCCCATTGATTAAATTTAATTCTTGTTTTAAAGATTATTTGCCATATTGTATATTTTCTTTGTTGTCAATATTTAAGTAAGTTTATTTTCACTTTCAATAATTAGATTAGGACAATTTTAATCGACATTTATTTTAAATCTAGATTGAAATAAATAACCATTAGTCTAAATGTGTTTTCCCCAATTGCAAACAACTATAAAAATAAACCTAGTTTGATAATGATGACATTATTCATATCTAAAGTCGGGGCATAACAATGAACCTCATCACTTTTTGGTATTTCTGTTTAGGATATCTTGAGGTGTTATTAGGACATTCTTGAAATTGATTGTTGAGACATAATCCTTAGTAATTCATCATTAGAGGTTGAACATCCTTGCTCTATTAAAGAAAAAAGTTTATCTATTATGACAATAATATTTTTTTGAGTTAATTTGAGTAAGAGGATCATAAAAAGGACTCTACTATGACACATAAGTTGAAAGTGAGCATTAATTAACTAATTTTTTAAAGATTGGTAGAAAATTTTAAAAATTGAATGCATGGTTGGACTAAGAGACTCAAGAGGTAGATTCACTTTATAAACCCTCCAATGACACCATAGAAAATGACTTTGAACTAGAATAAGTCATATATCTAGACAAAATTTTCTTGCAACCCCTCAATATTTGAAATGAAGGGAAACTTTATATTGGGGAAATATGGATGACAAAGATGATATAAACGATAGGGAGAATCATAGATAAATTTTACATACCCTATATAACTAAACCTAGATGAAGAATATATCCCCATCCATATTTTGTACTTGTAGGGATATAAAAATTGAAGATCTAGACTAATCCCCATTTGATTTTAGGGTGATGTGTCAAACCTACAATTATAGAATTGATAACCAAAAAAAAAGGTTATTTCATTTCATAGTAGAATCTATCAATTATGTGATGGTTTATGGTTTTACAACCAAACTCTATCCACACATGGAGAGAAATAAAAAAACAAATACTTACACAAGTACAAATACTATTGCAGGGTGAGATATTACAAATAGGAACTCTTTAGGATAATTATCTTGATTGATTCCTCTTTTTTAACTACTATTATGGAAATGTATGAGACATAGAACTAACTATTTACCATATTTATCTAAGGTGTATAGGATGGGTCCTAATAAGCTTTAGATCTTATGGGAGAAGGGAGGTGTTCACACTTGGAATCATAATTTTTTCTAAAATATATAAAGATTGTTTGTGCGTTAGGGCCAAAATTAGGAAATCCAAAACTATAAAAGGACACAATAAGACAAGACAATTAATAGATGATTTTATAAATTTGAAAATAAGAATATTGGTACTTCAAACACCACAATAGATGAAATTCAAATAAAGGCTAGAAAAAATGAATTTCTTTCCATCTAGTAGTCTAGATGCATAAGTAAGCATGCACAAAGTGATTTCCCCCTTGATAAAATATAAATTTGTAATATTTTTGACAAAATGATGTTACTAATTGATGTAAGTTGATACCTAAAATCAAGAATCACATGAACAAGGGTGTCTAACTAGAGGAATAAATCAATTAAATATGTTAGAGATTGGGGAATAACTCGTATTATTGCAATTATCATCGTATTATGGAATGACTCGTATTATTGCAATTATCATTGATGTAAGGGTCATAGAACGAACAATTGTCAAGCTTTGAAAAATCTAGTACAAGATTTAATTGACAATGGTACCATTACAATTGAGGGACATCATACCAATGACGATCATCAAGCATTCAAAGATCCTTTACCAAATTATCAAAAGGGGGAAACGTCAGATACTAAAGCCAAAAGTATACATAATGTTGAAGACAATATAATCCGTCACATCCACACAGATGATCATCGGGTTAATGTTATCAAGATCAAAGGAAAACAAGAATATCAACAGGTTAATGTGACAACACGAGGTCAAGCAAAGGTTGTTCTAAAAGGAAGTTCATCTAAAACAACTATTTCTCCTCCAAGTCAGTATAATCTGGTTGATCAATTGAGAAAAACATCAGCTCAAATATCCATCCTTGAACTTCTCAAAATATCCCCCATACACAAGAATATTTTAGAAGAATCTCTTGTAAACACAACTGTTGATACTGATTTAGATGTAAACAGATTCCAAGCCATGGTGGGACATTTGTCTTCCCCCACTTGTCTTTCATTTTCTAATAAAGATGATGCTTCCATGACACATCCACATAATTCCTCGCTCTATCTTGAAGTCATGATCCATAAACATCGAATTAGACGTGTCTTAATAGATGGAAGAGCCGGTTTGAATATTTGTACTTTAAAGTTAATAAATGCCTTAGGAATATCAAAAAATGAAATTGACCCACGAAGGAAGATAACTATCAAGGCATATGATGATGAAGAAAGAGCTTCTAAAGGATTAATATTGCTACCTATCAGAGTGGGACCTGTTGTGAAGAATACATTTTGTCAGGTTCTAGATCGAGATCTTTCTTACAACATACTTTTGGGTCGTTCGTGGATTCATGATATGCAAGCAGTTCCATCAACGTATCATCAATGTATCAAGTTTCCTTATGATGGACAAGAAATAACTATACAAGCTGATTACAATAGTACCCAAACTTGTTCAAATCTTAGAGTAACTCAAGATGTCTTTGTGCCACACAATAGGGAAGCTCTTGCTGTTTCTTCTTCCAATCTACAAGTCCAATTGCAAGAATTGACAAAGAATCTTGATACTAAGCTGAAGTTTAAAGACAAAGGGGTAGGTGAATATTCACTATCTCTCTCTACTTTACCTCCTTCTCCAAGATCACATGGTTTGCCTACTTTCTCAAATCAAAAGATTGCAACAGCTTCTACATCTCAAGCTTCTGAGCCAATCACAAAGTTTAATGGAAAATTCATTAGAGCTAATACCACTGAAGAAGAAGCTGAAGATAGGGACATCCTAAATTGGTTATACAAAGATGAAGATGACTCTCTCTTACACATTAAGCTACCTAAAGAACAATATGGTAAGGGGTATGCTATCATGCAGAAAATGGGCTATGAAGGAGATGGTCCTATAGGGAAACGAAGAGAAGGAATTGTGGAACCAATTCAACCTATTTCAAAGCATTCAAGTGATAAAACAGGACTTGGATATGGTAAAGATAAAGAAGAATCTACTTCACAGCAGACACAATTAACTCATGAAGGAGGATCCGTGTCAGATAAATCTCATGAATCAGTTTTCCAATTGCAAAATAGTTCAGATACTGATTCTAATGAATATGAATGGGACACCATTTATAATGATGAATTTTGGAGGGATAAACAAGTTGATATCATACAAAAATATGCACCTGTTCTTATCCAAGGAGAAGGCTCAAGGCCTCCACTTGATTTTGTTTTACAAAGCGATCATGACTCAAGTGAGGAAGAATCAGATTCTAGCGCAATTGACGATCAACAGGAAAATACCATCATAGACCTTGTCTACCATGAGGATGATAACCATATCATGACTTTGACAATTCAAGACCTTACCCAACCTAATGATCCTATGCCTTTAGTTTATCCAGAACTTATAGATTGGGACATTGACCCACCTATCCATATTCCTACATTCCGTGATGACGAGGACATTATAAATTTCCTTTGTTCCTCAAATGAAGAAGACAATTGTTTCATTCAAGAATCTTATACTCATGATTTTGATAAGGAGGGTGTCAAGTCTCTTAGCTGCAAAATAAATGAAATAAAAGATGGATCTATTGGTGAAAACCGAAAAAAGGCAGTGATAGATCAAAACAAGAGAAAAATAAAGAGTGAATCCGACAGTGAAAACCTTTCTGAGGCACTGAAGGATGAGAAACTTGACACTCTTCCCAAGTATTATCATGAAAGATCTTCTATTTTGATCGAACCAACAGAATCAATCAACATAAGTACACCAGAGCAGCCAAAAGTTTTGCAACTTGCAGCATCATTAACAATTGAAGAAGTTCTGAAATTCATGCAATTCTTGAAGGATAATCAAATTAACTTTGCTTGGTCATATGCTGATATGCCAGGGTTAGATCCTAATCTGATAATGCATCATTTATCTATTAAACCAGGAGCAAAACCTGTAAAGCAAAAACTCAGAAAAATGCATCCACATGTTGCATTATTGGTCAAAGAAGAATTAAAGAAGCTTTTGGATGTTGGATTCATTCGAACTATTGATTATGTAGAATGGATTTCCAATATTGTACCTGTTTCAAAGCCAGATGGAAGGATCAGAGTTTGTACAGATTTTCAAGATTTAAATAAGGCTTGTCCCAAAGATGATTTTCCTTTGCCCAACATAGACATGATTGTTGACTTAACTGCTGGCCATGCAATGTATTCATTAATGGATGGATTTTCAGGATACAACCAGATAAAAATTGCACCAGAGGATCAAGATAAAATAGCGTTCACATGTCCTTGGGGTACCTATTGCTGGAATGTAATGCCATTTGGGTTAAAGAATGCGGAGCTACTTATCAAAGAGCAATGACAACTATTTTTCATGATATGATGCATACATTCATGGAAGATTATGTTGATGATTTACTTGCCAAATCTCACACACGAGATGAACACCTAGAAATCTTATCAAAAATCTTTATCAGAATGGAGAAGTTCAATGTTCGACTCAATCCAAAGAAATGTGTCTTCGGCGTTACATCTGGAAAACTTCTAGGATATATTGTTTCAGAAAAGGGTATAGAGGTTGATCCAGAAAAAGTACAAGCTATAATGGACATGCCTCCACCATGAAATATCAGTCAATTAAGATCCTTGCAAGGAAGATTACAGTCCATTAGAAGATTTATAGCTCAACTGGCAGACAAAAGCTTGCCATTTACACATTTATTGCATAAAAATGTCCCATTCAAATGGGATGACAAATGTGAAGCAGCATTCAATCAGATCAAGCAATATCTTACGCATCCACCAGTTTTAATTCCACCTATTCTAGGAGAGCCACTCATACTCTATATTTCAGCAATAGAAGTATCTTTGGGAGCATTGCTAGCACAAAAAGATTCTACAGGTAAAGAAAGGGCCATATCTTATATCAGCAGAACCTTAACAAGACATGAGTTAAACTACAGTTTTATTGAAAAAGCTTGCCTTGCAGTAGTGTTTGCTTCTCAAAAGTGGCGACATTATATGTTGGCTCATATAGTTAAGCTGATAACAAAGATTGATCCATTGAAATACCTATTAAGCAGAGCTACTTTAACAGGAAGACTTGCAAAATGGGTAATGATCTTAAGTGAATTTGACATTCACTATGTAGATCGAAAAGCTATTAAAGGACAGGTCATTGCAGATTAGTTGGCTGAAGCACCTTTACAAGAAGAAAATCCAATGCACATTGAGTTTCCTGATGCAGATGTTTTTACAGCAACAATTCAGAAATCATGGACATTATACTTTCATGGATCTTATACACAATATGGCTCGGGGGCAAGGATTTTCTTTATTACACCTGAAGGACATACCATTTCACGATCATATAGGTTGATGTTTCCTTGCACAAATAACATAGCTGAATATGAGGCATTGCTTATAGGATTGAAGATAGCTTTGGAATGGCAGATTACAGAGCTGGAAGTCTACAGTGATTCACAACTTGTCATTAATCAAATTAATGATGATTATCAAACCAAAGATGATAAGCTGCTACCTTACAAGAATATGGTGGATGATTATAAGAAGCATTTTGTGTCAATCAAGTTTTCACAAATATCAAGGATTGATAATAAAGCTGTAGATGCAATGGCTACCATTGCTTCCTTATTACAAATATCAGAAGATCAAACCAAATATGAATTCTTGGTGGAACAATTATTTTCTCCCGCCTATGATAATGCTGAAACCCAAGTCATATGTCATTTGACTGGTTCAGATTCACCTTTATATGGCAAGACTTATACCTATTTGAAAGATAACATCTTACCTTCAGATTTATCCTGTAACCAAAAACAGAATTTCATTCGCCAATCATCCCGTTATACCTTAATTGCCAATATCCTTTATCGACGTGGTCTTGATGGTACACTCCTTAGATGTCTTGAACGTGATGAATCTAAAAAATCCTTACAAGAGGTTCACGGTGGTATTTGTGGAACTCATTCAAGTGGTTTGACCTTAGCCAAGAAACTTGTCAGAATGGGGTACTATTGGCCTACCATGGAGAAAGATTCTTTTAATTTTGTCAAGAAGTGTTCTAAATGTCAGATTCACGGGAATCTTATTCATGCACCTGCGCAGGAACTGCAATCTTTCACTCTGACATGGCCTTTTTCTCAATGGGGACTTGATCTTGTTGGAAAAATACATCCTTCATCATCAAATGGACATAAATTCATCATTACAGCTACGGAGTATTTTACAAAATGGATTGAAGCTATTCCTTTGACAACAGTGACTGGAAAACAAATCTCTTCATTTATCTTGAATTACATTATTTGTAGGTATGGAATTCCTAATTCTATTGTTACTGATAATGGAAGGCCTTTTAAGAATCAAGATGTAGATGAACTTTGTGAAAGATTTCACATCCAACACAGGTTCTCTACACCTTATTATCCATAGGGTAATGGTCAAGCAGAAGCTTCTAACAAAACCATCTTGAAGATATTGAAGAAAATAGTAAATGATGCTAGTCGTGATTGGCATGTTCAACTCAACCCAGCTTTGTGGGCATACAGAACCAGTGTTCGCACACCAACAGGAGCTACACCATATGCTTTAGTCTATGGAGCAGAAGTAATTTTACCATTAGAAGTTGAAATACCTTCGCTTAGGGTTTCACTCAAGGGATTGATAAGTGATGAAGACTACAGGGTTTCTCGCCTCCAAGAATTAGAATTGTTAGATGAAAGGCGTCAACATGCAGCTGATCATTTGAAAGGTTACCAACAAGTTATGTCCCATAGCTATAATCACAGAGTTAAACCATGGGCATTTCAAGTGGGTGACTTAGTTTTGAGAGAAAATCCACGTAATCAGCAAGACAGAGAAAAGAAAGGAAAATTTGAACCTAACTGGCTTGGTCCATTTGTCATCGTAGCAACATACGGTTCTGGTGCATATCAGTTATCCACATTAGAGGGGGACCTGTTTGAAGAGCCAATAAATAGTATTCATCTGAAGAAGTTCTATGTCTAAAAAGTCCTAAAAAAATTAAAAAAATCAGAAAAATCCTGAAAAAGTGCAATAAAAACAAGTAGTGAAAACCTGGCAAACAGGCGTTACTTGTAATTAAAATGGGCTCCTCCATTTATTAGTTCATGTATTGTTTTCATTTTTCATCCATATCTATCATCTATATATATCTTTCATTATCCATATCATGTAATGGGAATCCTTATCTTTCATCATGGCTTCATGAAATTTGTACATATCTTTTATCCTTAGGTTGTGTTTACATTGGGGGCAAAATGCAGAAACATACAAACAAGAGAGGGGCAACGAGATTTCAGAATATCACAAACAGACAAATAATAGTTTGACAAAACAAAACAAACATTGTCGTATCAAATCAATCACAACATGTTTATTCAATGCCAATGGAAATCGAAACAACATGCTCCAAACAAATGAGAATATCAATGATGATAACTAAAAATTGGATGATCTTAATCTGAATAAATGTTTGAAATACTTTTAAGCAGGATTTGAATGGTTGTTTGATTTTCTATCATATCTCTGGAGTAATTCAATGATGTACTGAACTAGTAGAGCAAGGAAGGAGTATGATTTTTCTTTGTCTGATGTTTGCGAGGAAATCATTAGTACTATGCAAATTGGTCGCGAGACAGGCTTTACTATGTATCATGGATGACATTTCAGAATTTGCATGGGAAACGGGTTAACTCTTGTCTGTTTATGCAAGCAATACTTAGGATATCTCGGTTCAATTATACCTTGATGCTTGTATTAACTTGCTATATTAAAAATCATGAAAGCAATACTCAGGTCATCACTGGTGTTAACATACCCTTTGATGCTTGTATTAACTTTCAACATTTCAAAGCTCTATGATGATACAAAAAGCATGTATAAGCTCTCCAAATGGCAATATTGTATGAATGTCCTGCATGGTTAGTATAGGTTTGCATTCATGTTAGAATTTGTATTTTGCATTTATAGATTTCTAAAAAGCTGGCAAATAATCAAATATTTATATCTTTTCGAAAATATGACTGAGTATATTTTGACATTCACAAAAACATCATTTCATACATTTTTTTTTACATATATTTGCATTAGAAAATCATAAAATCAAAGCATACATTACATACATCATTATCATATACATTCATTTATCAAATAAATTTCATCTCATAAAATCATGTATATAAATATCATAAATCATGAAATCATCATATCATACACATCATAGGGACACATCATATATAATCATAAATCATCACTGCATTTCATATATTTCAAAAATGAATGTCAAAATGTACAAGGATGTCAACTACAAATGATATAATATCATCAAAAATGTGATCATCTTATGGTGTATACAAAATCTCTCAACAGAATATTATGAAAATATCATATACAATGCACTAGGCAGTGCTATCCTCTGATGGAGCTGGCTTAGGACCTGTACCACCTGCCCCTGATGGACCTGCACCACCTGTCCCTGATGGTCCTCCTGGAGGTAAAGGATGTGTCACACCCCTGCTGGTAGTACAAGACCGACCATGAGTAGATCGTGACTGAGCATAACTCTCTCTCCGCTCAGGTGGAACTGCATCATGATATTTGGTCTGATAAAACTCTGCCTCTCGTGTGGCTCTGGTAACCTCTCTCATCATGTCACCTGTCAAGGTGCTAGCTGCTACTCTCTGTAGGCTATCTGCCAAGGCAATAGCCTGCTCACCCCGATGTCTAGCTGCGTCCCTCTCGGCAGTAATCAAAGTCACCTGACCCTGCAACTGTGAAATCAAGGCCTGTGCCTGTGATAGCTGAGTCTGTAAACTCTGTACTGTACTCTGTAGAGATGATATCTGACCTGCTACTGTCGGATCTATTGACGGGGATGGGTCAGTATGTCTCATCTGTGGTCCACCTCTGACACCTCTACTACCTCTGCCACCTCTCCTACCACCTCTCCTACCACCTCTATCTCCACCCCTACCATCACCACCATCATCTCCCTCTGAGTCGTCATCTCCACCACTCTCATCATCATCACTGTCCTCTGAATCATCATCCTCTAAAGTTGAATCTCTCTGTTGACATCTCTGTGCAATAATAGGAGCAATAGCCTCATCAGGATCAAACATACGTGGTGCTGGATGCTCTAGGACATACTGGACATACTCTGGTGTTGCCCCTGCATCAAGAACATCCACGCGGTAATCCCACATCTGTGCTCCTAAACTGGTGAACTCTGCCACTGCTACCTCATAAGAAATCTGTGGACCCCACACTGCAAGCTCTGGCTGTCGTCGTGCATAAATGGTTGAACCCACAGACATACCCTAAATCCGACCAAACTGTCGCAATACTTGCCCAGCAAGAAATCTCTCAAGAATCCATGTAGTCCGTCCAATCAAAAATCTCGAAGTGCATACAAAAGGCATCTCCCTCGCATCCTCTGGCCATGGCTCACAATCCAAATATGGTCTCCAGCATACTGTATCCAAACTATCTAATAGCCGCTGCCAATACACTAGTTTGCCTAGTCTCGGCTGAGCAATAATATGCGCATATCTCCATCTGTATGCTCGACCAGCTGGTCGCTGTCCTCGAGTCAATGGACGTAAAACAGTAAAGTGCTCCCATGCCCATATCTGTAGTAATGAGCATCCAACAGCAAAACTCCAGCCTCTACCATATACAATATGATGTAACTCGTCATATAGGTGGGCTAGCATACATGTACCCCATGCATACCGTGTCCCCTACACAACCCCATCCGATCGCAAACCCCTTCGACCTATGGTCAGGGCACAACACACCTCCAATAAATCCTACAAGAACAGCTAGTAAAGGCGGATAGGTATCTGTAATCTCGCCCCAGGGGATGAAGTATCCAGCAATCTGATCATCTCGAAAAATCCTCCTCAAAGAATCAGTGCCTCCAACCTCTCGGCTATCAAATACAACTATCTCTCCCATCACTAGGATCCGTAAGATGCGATATACGTCCTCGGGGGTCACTGTAATCTCGCCCGTCGGTAAATGAAAAGTGTTGGTGTCACTATGCCACCGCTCTGCAAGTGCTGTCAATAAAGCCCTGTTGAGGCGAACCTCAGGCATATCAAGTAATGAACTCAATCCGCATGCATCAATCACATCTCTATCTGACTATAACAAATGTGAAATCAATTTCCATGTGCTCGGAAATGTCTCTCGTAACTGCAAGACACCTAATCTCTCCTGTTGACATATTATCAAAGCAACATCAATATCAAATCATCATAACATATCAATCCAAAACTGAATATCAAATTATTTGTTTTTCATCATCGTCATGAAATGCGAATAATATCAAAATCATGTTTTTTTTTAACAACTTTAGAAGCAAACGAATCAATCAAACTATTTGTTTTTCATCATTATGGAACGCAAATAATCAACATCAAGTTTCTTTCTAACAACTTTAGAAGAAAACTTATCTATCCTATTTGTTTTTAACAACTTTAAAAGCAAATCTATCAGTTTATATTTGTTTTCCAACAACTTTGGGAACAAATTTATCATTCGCAACAACATACAATCAAAAGCGCTATAAAACTGCTTATGGGCACTATAAAATTCATCATTGGCACTAAGGAAACTTAGGCGCTAAAGAATTAATTAATAGCGCTACAATTTTGATCATGGGCACTACGCAATTTCATGCGCTATGAAAAGCATCAAGAGCGCTACAAAATTCATCAAATGCGCTACGAAATTGTATGTGTTATGAAAACTATTAAAAGCACTATCAAAACTATTATATGCGCTATACAATCAAATGCGCTACGAAAATATTCAAATGTGCTACAATAAGTATCAAATGCGCTATAAAATTGAATGCGCTACGAAAAATATTGTATGCGCTACAAAAACCTTTAAGGGCGCTAAAACTCAATTTTTTGAAATAAACATTGAAAAATGTGTGTAAAACAAAAAAATTTCGAGAGATAGGAGATTTACAGGACACATACCGGAGGTCCATAGTGCGCTGGCCGCTGATGTCGTTGGATACGCTCAAAATGGTGCTGGTGAACATGAAAATTGAAAATGACATGGAAAATGACCTTTTTAACCTATATAATGGTAAAATTGGGGCATTTTATCATATTTTAACATAGCAGGGGCAATTTCTTCATCAATTTTTCATTTCACATTTTTTCGGGTCAATTTTCTTCATCATTATTTTCAAATGATGAATCGACATTTTCAAAATCATAAAAATCAAAATATTTCACAAAAATCATAAAAATTCAAAAAATTCACTAAAATTCAAAATCTTATTGATTCATCATTCACGGGGGCATATACCTATCAACATTTCGACAGTCAACATCTGGGGAAAATTTCAAAATTCTTTGAAGTAATGCGTAAAACACATCACTTCAAAGAGGGGCAAAATGTATACACCTAAAAATGGTCACATCACATTGTCTGGTAATTAATTAAATATCTTAATATTTAATTAAATCTTCGAATTCCATCTATGTATAAATAAATTTAAATAATTTATTTATATTATTCATTATTTCATTTCGATTAAATAAATAAGTTTATTTAATCATCTTTTCGTATTCATTTCTTAATTAATTAAATAAACATTATGATTTATTTATATTAATTATCATATAATCTTAGTTTGAATATTTTATTCAAATAAAGATTAAAATATTATTCTTTTCTTCTAAATATTATTTATAATTAAATATTTCAAATATTTAATTAATTCCTCTAAATTCGATTCTAATATCCATTCATAATTAAATATTTCAAAATATTTAATTAATTCTTAAGTCATTTCATCTTCAAAATCTATTTATTCCAAAATATTTCTTCTAAATATTTCATATTTTTCTAAAAGTCATATCATAATTAAATATCTCAAAATATTTAATTAAAATATTCCATAGTTTTTAAAATCAAAAATCAAAATGCATTAAATAAAATTAAATAAATTTATTTATTTATTTAATTTGGGGATTATCTTCAACATCCGAGAAGCAAACGGTCAAAACAGAAAATTTAATTTTCTCTGTTTCTGTGCAGGCTTGTTCCTGTGGGTTGAAGACAGGAATCCATCCTTCTCTCCAACCTCTCAACCTCTTCCATCTTCTTCTCAACCTCTCCATCTCTCACCTTTCAATTTTACCAGACAATCTCACAGCCGTAGATTCTTGCTAGCCGAGATTTTGCCTGCAAAAATCTATAAATATGACTACCGGGAGCTCCAAAAGATATAGAAATTTTAAGCAGGAAAACTATAGCCAAATTGCAAGTAGTATTAGCATTCATAGTATTCAAAGTTTCATAGCATAGAATCATAGCATAGCAATAGCATAGAATCATGACATATTTTCAATCCATAGCATCTTTCGTTTACAGCCCCTGTGTATAATTCACAGCCCCTGTCTATATCCGTCAGCAATCCCATCTTCACCAGCATATAGAATAGAGATTTTCATTTGCATACTCATTCTACAGCAGCCATTTGGAGAAGCTGAGCTTACACAATCTGAGAGCCACAAGCTTCAAACAAATCTCTAGAGATAGAGAAAGACAGAACGTTTCTGAAGAAATTATCTTTTATCATTCAAGTTTTATTTCAATTTCTTTAGTTTAAAGTTTTGTTAATTGTGTTTGTGTTTTCAATTATATTACAAATTAAACATACCACACCACCAAGAATTTATCTATCAATTAGTGGGTAGTTCTATGGCTAACCTCATAGCCTACACAATAGTGGGGACCATATTCATGGATTCCTTAAGATTGGAATAACCAATGTTAGTATTGACACATGCCTAAACAATGGATGCCCTAGTGGACATAAAACCAACCATTCCAAGGATAGAAGTTTTTTTAGACTAGCAACAAGATTTACATCCTAGTCCCTCTAACATACAATAATTTCCTCAATATAAGTAAGTAAATCAATAATAAGTACCTACCCAACTTGTGACTATTCTTAAAAAAATATACAAACTACATCTTTCTATAACACAAACTAGGAGAACATAGCTAGATTAAATACCATATAATATGAAAATATTTAGCTTCACTTAGGAAAAAACCCTCCTCCCATACCATTATTTAAATCTCTAACGAGGAGGAGATATAGCCTTCTCTTAAAAAAATACATAAATAAAATAAATTTATTTTATACAATAGTCCAAATGTATCTCTATTTTCATAATTCCCTAATTGATGAAAATAAAAATTCGCATATATAACCTTTACATGTGTATAAATCTAATCTAGTACAAGAGATCAAATAATTAAAAAATTGAAATCCCATTGTTATAGGCTATATGAGATGTTCTAGAGAATAATAACAACATTAAAAAAAATTTGTATGTTAAAACTTTTGAGAAAAGAAGAAATATCTTAAAATAGTCTAAGTAGATGGTAAGCTAGCTAGCCTTGTAGATGGTAAATGTCTCCATCTAAAATATGGTGACCTAGGGAGCCTTGTAATCATAACTTCAATTGGTAGCACAAAACATCAGACATCTTTGTGGATTTGGGTGTTTCCATCAATATCCCGATAGCTAACGTGTTGAGAGTATTATCCTTAACTAACTTATGTAGCCAATTTCCACCATTCTAAAAATGGATAAACATTTGATAGCTAAGATAAAGGGTATCATTAAAGATGTCCTAGTTAATACAGAATCCTAGAAATATTTTATTATTTTCATGGTAATCTAGTCATGAGCCTCAAAGAATGGATACCCATTGATCCTAAGAAGACTCTATCTAGCTATAGTAGTTGCTTTTATTGACTATAAATCAAGAAAAATGACCATATTTAATGGAATCAATGATATTCATTTGTATGCCCACTTTTAAGACCTTCCTTAGAATTTGATAATCATTTATGGGTAGATGTACCAAACAAAAATTATAAAATAAAGAGAATTTCCTACTTAATGGTCATCAAAATAAAATGAAATGTAGAAGAGCTAGAAGATGATTTTGACAATTATAAGGAAGAATATAAAAACCAAATAATCATCTAAGGCAGCCTTGTTTAATTTTTCCAAACTAACTAACTAGTAAAACTTTCTCCAAGCATTTCATTTTCACTTAGAGAATATTATTCTCATTGTTGAAATGTTTTATAAAGAGATTACCACTTTTCACATGTCATATCCTCGCCATTTCCAATTAAGCATGCTACTAAGGTAATATAAAATGCTATCGTTAAGATCTCACTAAATAAATCATGATTGAATTAGGTGAACCACTAAACATTAATAATTCCTTACTAGATAAGTGGGAATAAAAACTACACTATATGTTGTAAGCACTCTCAAAAGAATTTACTTGGGAACACACTCTTATGATGAGAATCTAACTTAACATCTGCACCCATCATATATATATAGAAAATTTGATACTTGTGAGACAAACCAAATGAATTTTAAACCTATCACTTTAAGATATATTCAAAATTCATATTGGAAACATTTTAGAAGTAGGAATCATATACCAATCTTAGATAACCAATTGGTTTCTTCACTAGCGATTATTTTAAAGAAATATATTAAGTAGAAATATATGTAAGCTAAAAAGAGATAAATAATAAATCCAATTCAAGAGATTAATTCCCCTTAGCCCCCATCAATAAGGTTTTGGAAAATATCACTAAGAAGAAAGACTTTTCCTTCCTAAATGGATTTAGTGAGTAAATGTAATGAAATACATTTTGTAAAAGAAGAATTTAATAGGAAATATGCTACAAATACTTGATGATATTAAATTCACATTCACCTCAAATTGGGGGCTAAATCTAATGGTGAAATTTGTATACCCCTACCAATTCCCATATAGTTTTGGGGTATTTTAGTGGAATGTCTTAATTTAGTGACAAGTTTGGCTAATGATTCGAAGCTTATCCCAATCCATTTTATATTCATTTATAACCATTTCAATGGATTCAACCTTACCCCATCCTTATTTATGGATTCTCATATATTCACTATTTACACTATTTTTATTAGCCTACTTTCAAAATCATGTCCACACCATTCATTTATGGCCTCAAAACTTATACATATTTATTTTAGGTCAATCTTAAGTGACTTAAGGTTGATCAGAAACTTTTAAATTTTAAATATAAATTTCTAGGCTATGACCCTTTCCTACTAGCCATGATGGGTTCACTTGGCACATGTTTTGTGTTAACTATTATTGTGTCTTAGTATTTTATGACATTAAATATGCACTTAGTACCATTTTGGATTTTGGGACAACTATATTTAGGCCATTTAAATATGGTTGGGCATGTTCTCTATGATATAACTTGATTGTACTGATCTAGAAATCTCCTTAAGGGTGTTCGTAATCACCACCTTGATAGTTTGATACAAGGAAGATGAAGAGATCTCAATAACAAATTTTAGTCAAATTATTTCCATAGGTCACAATTGATTCTTACCTATCAAAGCATTCATAATTGGATTCTACATAATTTCAACATTTATTCTTCATCATTGTTCCCTAATTACATGCAAATTCATTTTATATTCATTGTTTACATTTATTTGATTAGCCTAGATCATCTATGTAAAGTTGTAATGATGAAATTTTTATACTAGGGTGAAGCCACATAAGTGGTTTACACTTTTGAAGAGGAAGGAAATTTGAGAAAAAATGACCCCATGGCAAAAAAATTGGTTTTAGGGGTTCGCATGAACCTACATGTTCGACCGAACCATAAAGGGGTTCGATCGAACTAGGGTTCGAACGAACCCATTAACTATTGGGCCCACATTTGCTGCCCAAAACAAAGGAAAATGCATATTAGTGGAGTTCGACTGAACAGGGTTTCGAATGAACCCCGGTTCACATGAACTTGGGGGTTCGCTAGAACCCTGGTTCTAGCGAACCCCCTTTTTCCCTAATTTTTTAATTTGTTCACACAAAAAACCTAAAATTTTATGCTTTCAAGCTCCGGTTGGGGATGAAAATGGGGGAATATTTAGAAACCAAACTTGTAATCGAGTAGCCTTCAGAACGAGCTATCCAATGAATATAATTTTAGTATGTTTTGGTTTTATTATCTATCTATTTTTTAAGTTTTATTAAATATAGGTTTTTCATCGAAAACAAAAATCTCTGTTTTGCACAAGTGGAAAAATAGAAGATTATAAAAAAAAAAAAATTAAAAATATGAGTGCACCAGATATTGAAGTCTTTGATCCAACAAAAAAGAGAATAATTTTGATACATACAGTAAAAGTTATGCATTATAATGGTGCGCTATGCGAATTGTCATTTGATTGACTTGAACTTGATTAAAGAAAAATATTTAATAAAAACTATCTAACCAAGTGGAAGCACTAGATATCGAGGTTAGAAATCTAAATTTGAAAGAATTGGAATTTTTTCCTTCATGGAAAAAAAGTTATGCATTATATGGTGTGCGTCACTTTTTAAAAATGTTGTTTTTTGAAAAAAACCAATTTTTGTGGGAGATGGAAAAAGAAGTGCAATCTGATTCCAAAAAAATTAGAAAAAATATTTTTAGAATCTACAGACAAAATGTGACAAGACTCTAGTTTACATCATCTTCAAATTCCTTACGGTTTAATCGCTATAGATGCCCGAATGTGGAGATTGTGTTAAAAAAAAATATATCAGTGTCCAGTTAGGCCAAAAAGTGTAAACCACTATTGTGGGATCACCCACTAATGTCATTTTCCATTTAGATTTTTTGTCCATTTTAAGAGAATGTCTTGATACATATACACATAGAAAAATGTCATAATCTTGTGTGAAGTCAAGCTTTTTCCCCCATGTTGCTACTCCACTTTTACACATTCCCACATCCTTTATCCATACCTTATCAAAATTGATCCACATCCCCATGTATTCTTCATGTATTATGCCTATCTATGTACTAATCCATAAATGTTTCACTATTTTTTTTCATCTTTCTATCTTGATGGCGAAAATATATTTATCTACTATTTTGTTCATAACTTTTGAATTGTAACTCAACTTTAACTCAAAATTTCTTCAATCCTACACTTTACTTTCCTTTGTAAAGCCATTGAACCAAGCACAATGGTATTCGTGTAATTTATTGCTATATAGTTATGTATTTAAAAACATTTAGTTGAATTTGGTTAATCATTCAAGTGCTTCTTATTCACATTTAGGAAAGAAGACACTTCAATTGGTGTTGTAGACATCCAAATTTAATCACTTCCATATGATTAAATTTACTGTCTTTCCACCTATCGTATTAATATTAATTTATTAAATTAATATTACACCTTTTGTCTCATATCGGTAAAGTATTTAATGTAATAATTAATACTTTATCTTTTATCCTATACCTCTCTAAATTAAATAAATACGCTAATTTATTTAATTTAGTCTTTTTCCCCTCTTTTGATTTAAAATCAATTTAAAATTCCTCACTTTCTCTCTCCTTGTCACATCCCCCATAACCTCACCCTAATCTGAATTAATTTAATTAATTCATGATTATGATGTGCATCTTCTTAATCAGAGATTAATATCACATCCTCCTACATTTGCCACTTGCCTCTAATCTTCCATTAATTAGCCTAATCCAATATTTGCACAACCTTAACCAAGGTCATTAGCTAAATTTAACACCACTTTTTGGTCAATCCTTCCATTTTTTCCTTTTTAGACATTGACCCCCTTTCCCATGTGAATTTTTAATTCACATTTATTTGTCTTAGATTCCCCTCCCTTATGTGTGAATTTTTAATTCACATTTCATTCTTCCAAGACTTCTAGAACCTTGGACTTGTCACAATCTCCACATGTGACCAAGTCCCACCTTTTTGGAGCCCACCTTTTACCCTCTAGATCATCCTAGGAATGTGAATTTTTAATTCACATTTATATCCCCAACCACCTTTCCTTTTCCCATGTAGATTTTTGAGGAATTCCAAAATTCCTCAAATGTCCCTTTCACTCCCACTTAGGGACAAGAAATCCCTTTTTGTCGAAATCTCCTCACTCCCCAAGGTGCATGCCATTTTTCCACCTCATGTACCTTCTTGACAACTCATTTCCATCTCATACCCCCTTGGCCACTTCACCCTCCACATGTCAAGATGTGAGGGCTTGTGGGTTCTCAACCCACCATAGCCCTTCATCTTGACCTTGTTGGATCAATCTTGACCATTGAATTCTCTAGAGAATTTAAGTTCCTCTATAGATACCCCCTCCTCAAGGGCATTTTAGAACACTTAGTCATTTTTGCAACTAAATGCTGCCATTTTGTGCACTCACCTAGCCTTCAATTACATTCACTTGCATCCAAACATATAGCCAAATCCTCCATTTTAGTCACATCAAGAGCCATCAAGGAGCACACATATCATTCCAAGCAAGGGCTAATCAAAGAGACATCAAGAGCAAGGAAGGTAAAACCATTTGCGTTTTGTGTTATCTATTTTCCTTATTATTTTGTCACTCTTTTTTGGCTAATCTTGAGGTGTCCTTGGTATTTTTATCATTTGTATTTTGAGTTATTTTATGCACTAGAATAGGATAAATTCTAAGGTATACATTTCTGGCACGCCCGGTGGGACCCACAAACAGGTTCCTATACTTTACGTTTGTTGTTGTTGAGGTTTTTGCAGGAACACGTCGCAGAAGGGCGACTATGCCCCTATTTTCACCGCAAAAGGGTGACTACGCCCCTGTTTTCACCGCAGAAGGGTGACTACGCCCCTATTTTTACTGCAGAAGTGCGTGTGCGCCCACCTGGGCTGAAACTTCACTTTTTTTACTAACGCTTTTCTACAGAAGTGCGTGTGCGCCCACTTGGGCTGAAACTTCACTTTTTTACTAACACTTTTCTGCAAAAGTGCGTGTGCACCCACCTGGGCTGAAACTTCATTTTTTTTACTAACACTTTTCTGCAGAAGTGCATGTGCGCCCACCTGGGCTGAAACTTCACTTTTTTTTCTAACACTTTTCCGCGGCGCGGTGTTTCCACTCAAGTCAAACTTAATTTTGCTAACATCAATTTTCTCAGAGGCGGTACCTAATTTGGGCTGAAACTTCACTTTTTTGCTAACACTTTTCTGCAGAAGTGCGTGTGCGCCCACTTGGGCTGAAACTTCACTTTTTTGCTAACACTTTTCTGCAGAAAAGGGCGACTACGCCCCTATTTTTACTGTAGAAGGGCGATTACGCCCCTATTTTGCTGTAGAAAGGTGATTATGCCCCTGTTTTGCTGCAGAAGGGTGACTGCGCCCCCTGGAAGGTAAAATTATTATTTTGGATGTAGATTTATTTGTTGTTGCTCTCATTAACATTGTTCTTGCAAGGATACATGTGTTTTTTTTGCTAACTTTTTGCAGCATATTCTTGTGAAGTTGATGGAGAAAGCGGGATAAAATATCTAATATTTGCTTGCAGGGCTATCCATTTGCTCAATCCTTTTTTTAAATTATCCTTGCTGTTTGGATTAATCTAAGAACATAGCTTAATTAGAGGGAGTAATATTCATTGCTTGTTGTTCTTATCTTTTTGTGTTACCCATAGGGAGCATTAGCTTGTTTCCGCTTTCCCCTTGCACTTCATGTGAGCCTGGGGAGTAGTTGGAAGTGGTTAGTGCTTTCTTTATAGTGGGACCTGCTTGGGGATTTCATCACCCCAAGGGACGATTCCAACCACGTATATCGGCGGGGTATACAAAGGGGGGAGAGCGAAAGCTGTACCCCAATCCAGTCAAGTCATAATTGGCAGAGTGTCGAAGCTAGGGTGATACCTAGATAGACATGAAGAGTTGGTCCAAGCCCTTTAGTATCTCATTGGGGTTCCTGACTCACGCTTGTGACGGGCTGGTGTTCACGGTTGTGCCTCACATACCGAGAGTATATCGAGGACTCCCTAGATACCTTATGCATCCTAGATTAAGACCACTTTGGCCATACCCTTAACACTAGTCATAGGGTTGTATTTGCTTGAAAGTGTTTTCTCGTGAGAAACCAGTGAACTTTTGACAATTTGGCCTTATCATTATTATTTCAAAGTCCTTGCCATAGTCATTTGCATCAAACCAAGCCTCTGTTTTACTGTAGTGAGGCGATTACGCCCCTGTTTTACCACAGAAGGGCGATTACGCCCCTATTTTTACTGCAGAAAGGCAATTACACCCCTGTTTTACTGCAAAAAGGCGATTACGCCCCTGTTTTACCGCAGAAAGGCGATTACACCCCTGTTTTACCGCAGAAAGGTGATTATGCCCTTGGTTTGCTGTAGAAGGGCGAATTTGCCCTCCTGAACACTCAAAATCGCCCCATTTGCATCCATTTAGCCTCTAAACCCTCATTTAACCATCCCCAACCATTACCTCATCATCCCAAGCCTTCGTTTTGTCACTTTAAACCTTCAAAAAACCCCCGTTTGACCATTTTAAACCTCCATCTCATTATTCCAAACTTTCGTTCAACCATTCTAAATCCCCATACATTCTCCACAATTATTCTTAATCCCCCATTCATTCTAATTTCTCCCTAATCCACCAATAATTTCTTACCATCTACATCTCCAAACCCCACCCATAACCAAACCGTCCTAACCTTGTACTACAAAGCGGTTACCCAAATTGACCATAGCGCTTGAACTTGATTATTAGTCTTTAACTTCGACCCCAATCAATTTGCCTCCATCTTGAGGTGAATTCAGTGGCGTAAGTTATCACCTTCGACCCAATCAATCCATTCCTATCTTAAGGTGGATTCGGTGTCGTAATCACCCTCTTAATCAATTAAAGCTCTTGGTTGTTAAGGGTAACTTCCTTTGATTAAACTCAAGGTCTCCCTCTCATCTCTTACCATCCAACCATACCCATCCAATAGTCTAAATCCAATCCAATCAAATCCAATCCAATCAAATCCAATCAAATCCAATCCAATCCAATCTAATCCAAATCCAATCCAATCCAATCTAATCCAATCTAATCCAAATCAAATCCAATCCAATCTAATCCAAATCCAATCCAATCTAATCCAATCAAATCCAATCCAATCTAATCAAATCCAATCAAATCCAATATGATCCAATCCAAATCTAATCCAATCTGATCCAATATATCCCAACAAAATATAATCCGAATCCAAACCCCATTCAAATCGCACCTTATCCAATCTCAATCAAATCATTTGACAAAAGCATTAATCTACTCACCCCGCATTTGCATGCCCGTTCAGACCCGTTCACAGGCAAAGAAAATGGCTGACCGTCAAGCTCAAAATGCCCAATCCAACAACCCTCAAGATCCCAAAAACACCCCATTAGATCCTAACAAAGGTACCAATATCACTCACGATCCCCATAATGGTACTTCATCACACTCCAACACTAAGAATCAAAATAACTCGCCACATGGAGAAGAGAGTATTGTTAATCAACCTGAACTCACACTTGAGGAACATTTTAGTAATCCTGCCAATGTACAAATGACTGACCATTTGCTTGAAAAACATGGAGAAGAAATCTTGGCCCACCTCATTGAGAAAGGTTTCAAACCCCCCTCAAATGTTGATTGGTCTAAATATAGGGGTGCCCCATCTAACGTACTCCAAGAGTCCCAAAATGCACCAGAAGGTTCATACTTCCCCAATGTTCCTCCAGTGGAGGGTTGGCATCAACCTGAATTTGGCAACGTCGTTCTTTATCAGGTTAACTATCCCCCACACGCTTTGACCTCAGCTATAGGAGGACCTCAAGTGCCTGATCCCAATAATCCTTTTGCGTATGGCATTCCACAAAATGTTCCACAACCTCCGCCATTAACATTAACCGCACCCCCTCCTTCGAACCAATCTACAGTCAACATTGGGGGCACATCCTTTACCACATCACTTCCACTTCCTGGGACTACAAATCTACCACCTCAACAGGTTCCCCAATCTACCATTCCGCCTCAAATACCTCCACAAGGCACACCCCAGCTGAACATTCTGAGTGGTACCCAACAACCCCCTCTACAAAATGTGCCCACGCTACCTCCGCCATCTCATCCACAACAACCTATACACAATATTTTGACCTCTTCACAACAACCATCCTACCAATCACAAGGCAATTGATCTCAACCTACTGCCCAAACCATATCTCCCTTTCTCGCGTCCCTTTTGCGTCCAAAGGTTCAACCACAACATAATATCCCACCTCAGTCTATACAACACTCGACGCCACAACAACAACCTCCACAACACTACTACTACCACAACCAACAACAATTTCCCCAACAACCGCTTTATGCGACCTCCCCACAATCACAACAATACCCTCAATACCAACAAACCAACATGCAATGTCCCATCCAAGCCCCTCAACAACCTACCCCACACTTTTACTCAACAAATCCATATTATGCCCTGCAACAACAGCCCCTGTATCAACAAAATCCCCCATCTTACCAACAAGCCATGTCATCATCCAATCATCCAAACCCGTATTTCAACAATCTGACATCCTTTCAGCAAGATCCCTCATCATTCTACCATCAATATCCCCCCAACCCGCCACCAGCTAGCTCAGATTTGTTGGAAATCATAGCCGCACTTAAGGATCTTCAAGCCGGGGGTACAAAACAATCATTCAAATTTGAAGATATATGCCCATATCCGTTTGATCCATCCATCTCATTGATCCCATTTCCTAAACATTTCGAGATTCCAAAATTTGACAAATACAAGGGAGACAAAGACCCTAAAGCTCACTTGCAGGAGTTTTATTCACAGTGTCAAGAAGTCATGTACAGTGATAACTATCTCTTGCGCTTGTTCCCACGAAGCCTAGTAAGCCATGCCC
This sequence comes from Sequoia sempervirens, assembly GCA_007258455.2. Classification (NCBI taxonomy): domain Eukaryota; kingdom Viridiplantae; phylum Streptophyta; class Pinopsida; order Cupressales; family Cupressaceae; genus Sequoia; species Sequoia sempervirens. Next base: position 57,481 of record VDFB02173253.1, on the reverse strand, counting down.
TAGATTGGTTCATGACTCTTGAAAAGGGGTCCATAAAAACTTTTGCAGACTTATCAGAGAAATTTGTATCCTATTTCTCTTTCAATTTGTAGAAGGATACGGACACCTTAGATCTCCTAAAAGAGAAACAACGTGATGGAGAAACCTTTACCAGCTACCTCCAATGGTGGCGTGCATTAGCTAGTCGAATGAAAAATCCTCTAAAAGAAAAAGATATGGTCACCCTTTTCATGGAAAATTCTCATCCTGACATGGCCCACAATTTTAGACTACACTGTGTCACCACTTTTGTCGAGATAGTGGAAAAGGGACCTATCCTTGAACGTGCCCTTATTGCCAAAGGACACATCAAAATACACAGTCATGATAAAGAAAGGTCATTTGGAGATAAACCACGATTTTGGAATAAGAACAAAAATGCAGTGAATGATGGAGTGACAGATACCAAACATGTCCAAGTGGCTAATGCATCCCAAAAGCAACAACAGTCTATACCCAATGCCATATCTGTACCACAGGGGGCACCTCATCCCCCTCAACAGTCAAACCAAAATAATCGGGGGAACACCAAACATCAATACGCCCAATTGGGTGAACCCCTGAGTGTTGTTTTTAATAAATTGTTACAAATCAATTACCCCATCACATATCCTGTCACCAAGCCATTCGATGAGTCCAAACCCAAGCCGGCATGGTTTAAAGAAAATGAGTATTGTGACTTTCATAAAATCAAGGGACACTCATTAAATAAGTGTTAGGGTTTGAAGAATTATGTCCAAGATCTCATCGATCGAGGAGATATCAAGGTTGACCCTAGTCAACCTTCGTCATCCAATGCTCAACTACAAATCTATCAAAACGCCTTCCCCAACCACAATCAAGGCCCTAGCACCTCCAACAGTAATCCTCAAAATAACAACACAAACAATGTGAATTACAAGAATGTACCCTTCAATTATGAAGGTGTTATTCATTACATTGAGCAGGTGGAACCCCGAGTATCCATGATACATGTTAAAGCCAAAGACCCTCAATGTCTTGTAACTACACGATGAGCCCGCATCACCATCCCTGCAGCCTCTGCACCCATCCAACCCACTCCTGTAAACTCTCAATACAACATCCTTGATCACCTAAGGAAGACCCCCACTCATATATCCATTTTGGATTTACTTAAGTCTTCCCCGGTGCATCAAGAAATCCTCAATAGAGCCTTGTAGGAAACCCATGTGCCCAATGATATCGACCCCACGCAATTCCAAGCTTTGGTGGGACACTTGGCTTCATCTCATCACCTCCATTTCAGCCAAGATGATATGCCCAATATCAATGTCAATCACAACCGCCCCCTACATATCGAAGTCATAGTCGCCCGTCATAAAATAAAAAGGGTCTTGGTAGATAATGGCTCTGCCCTCAATTTACGTACTTTGAAATTCATAAAACAGGTAGGTTATACTCAAGTGGACTTAAGCAATCAGATCATTACAATCAAGGCTTATGACAATGCAGAGAGAAATTCAGAAGGAATCATCAGTCTTCCTATCTAGGTAGGACCTGTGCTCCAGTATACTACATGTCATGTCCTTGATTTGGACTTACCATATAATCTCCTCCTTGGCCACCCATGGCTCCATGCTATGCAAGCCGTCCCATCCACGTACCATCAATGCCTCAAATTCCCAGTCAACGGACAGGAGGTCACCATCTATGCCGACCCCCAACCATTTGATTATTGTCGAGATTTAGAAGCATCTTTTCCCCATTTACATTATTGTCCTGGGGTGGAAATGGGGGCATCCTAGTCGTCATCCTCCAATCCATCATCCACCGTAATCACCACTCCATCCTCCGACACTAATCCTTCAGTCACTAGAGTCCAGATCATTGACAAAGGGTGTGGTGAGTATGAGATGCATACAGCTCTCAATGTATCCACCATGCCACTGTCACCACATGAGTACGGTCAACCTTCACACGCTACACAAAAGGAAGACAAGATCATCACCTTCAGCAGTAAAAACATTCCCACTACCACTTTCAGATCTCCAAGTGTCAAGGTTGATGCACCAGAGGAAGACATAAGCCAATGGGTCTACTGAGAAGAGCCTGAACCAGAAACTCCTCTAAAGAAATATTTTCAAGAAAAATATCCTTGGCCAACAAAGTTTATGGAAAATCATAACTATCAAGGTAGAGGCCTAGGTAAAGAGGAACAAGGGCGGTTGCAACCCATTGATACACCACAGTCACCAAAGAAGGTAGGAATTGGGTGTGACAGCAAACAGAAAAGCCTCGCAACATCATCTAATACTTCCCATAGTATCACCATGGACGAGGGCTCATTGGTAGACATACCTAAGGAGGAATCCATCATACATGCATACGATGATGTCGATCACATTGACTTATCGTCCATGTTCGAATGCCTATCCGTTTGCACTAACAGCCCATCCCTTCATCACCCTGAACTCATTGATTGGGACATACATAACACCACACCTGTCAGTATGTCTGCGGACATGTACGTCAACCTTATGGGATTGGGGGAGGATGAACACTCCAGTCGCAAAAATAAAAATAAGAAAAGTAAAAAGAGGTCATCTAGTGAAAACCTCCCTTAGGCACTTCCTGACCTGGAAAAAGTAAAAATAAAGGATGCATCTAAAGGCGAAAACCTTGAAGAGGCACCAAAAGATGGAGACGTTCATCTTCCCCTTATGGGAACTCAGTTATCTACCAGATCATCTATCCTGATTGAAGAGACGCAAGAAGTTAATTTGGGAACTGCTGAAAGTTCGAAGATCACCTATGTAGCCAAGTCACTCTCCGAACAAGAGTATCTGATCTTTGTGCAGCTACTCCAAGAAGGAATCATCAACTTTGCCTGGTCATACTCAGACATGCCAGGCTTAGACCCTGCTTTAGTGGTTCATCACTTAGACATTCGCCCAGACGCCAAGCCTGTCAAGCAAAAAATCCATTTGATGCATCCACAAGTCGCATTGTTGGTTAAGAAGGAATTAGAGAAGTTACTAGACGCGGGCTTTATCAGACCAATTGACTACTCCGAATGGATCTCCAATATAGTTCCAGTTGCCAAACCCAACAGAGACATTCGGGTCTGCACAGATTTCAGGGATCTCAACAAAGCCTGCCCAAAAGACGATTTCCCTCTTCCTAATATTGACATGTTGGTCGACCTAACAGCAGGACATGAGATGTTATCCCTTATGGATGGCTTCTCCGGTTATAACCAGATCTGAATTACACCTGAAGACCAACACAAAACCGCCTTCACAACTCCTTGGGGCACCTTCTGTTACAATGTTATGCCCTTCGGTCTCAAAAATGCAGGGGCAACGTATCAGAGAGCCATGACGGTTATCTTCCATGACCTCATCCATATCATCATGGAAGACTATGTTGATGACCTATTAGGGAAGTCCAAAACACGAGTAGAGCATCCTGCCATCCTGAAAAAGATATTTGAGCAGTTAGAGCATTATAAGTTGTAACTGAATCCAAAAAAGTGTGTCTTTGGGGTCACGTCAGGGAAATTGTTGGGTTTCATAGTCTCTCGCAGAGGTATTGAAGTTGATCCTGCCAAGGTAAAGGCTATTCTGGACATGCCACCTCCACGCAACCTCAAGTAGTTAAGAAGCCTCCAGGGAAAAATGCAGTCTATCTATCGGTTCATAGCCCAGTTCGCAAATAAATGTCAATCATTTACCCATCTTTTGAAGAAAGATTCCACCTTCCGATGGACTCCACAGTGTCAAATGGTTTTTGATAAAATTAAGGAATATTTAGCTCATCCACCGATTCTGATGCCACCTATTCCAGGAAAGCCCCTCCTACTTTATATCTCTTCTACCTCAATCGCTCTAGGGGCATTATTGGCGCAACATGATGAGTCACTCAAGGAAAGGGCAATCTACTACATCAGCCGAACACTAGTTGGCTATGAGTTAAATTACTCCCCTATGGAAAAAAATTGCCTAGGACTGGTCTTCAACACACAGAAACTCCGCCATTACATGCTCAGTCACCCAGTCAAGTTAATCACTAAAATTGATCCCTTGAAGTATCTGTTATCTAGAACCACTTTGACTGGCCGCATGGCCAAATGGGTCATGCTCCTCAGTGAGTTTGACATAGAGTATGTAGAGTGCAAAGCCATAAAAGGACAAGTTATTGCTGATCAATTGGCCGAAGCACCATTGGAAGATGCTTACCTCTTAGACACTGAGTTCCCGGATGAAGAAATCTACACAGTGACAAAAGTGCCAACTTGGACGTTATATTTCGATGGCTCCTACACTCATAATGGATTAGGGGCAGGAATTCTATTAGTCACTCCTCAAGGTGACTACATCCCAAAATCATTTAGGATAGCGTTTCCATGTACCAACAATATGGCAGAATACGAAGCTCTCCTCATGGGCCTTAGAATTGCAAAACAGTGGCACATTACACATTTGAAAGTCTTTGGGGATTCCTTGCTGGTTATCAGACAAGTTAATGATGAATTCCTCAAAAAGGATGACAAACTGTTACCCTATAAATGCATGGTAGATGATTTCAAAAAATATTTCACCTTCATACAGTTTGACCAAATCTCGTGGGTACAGAATAAAGCAGTAGATGCCATGGCCATTATTGGTTCCCTGATTGACATGCCCAAGGATCGGACAGAGTGTGAGTTCCTTGTTGAACAACTCTTAATCCTTGCATACGATGTTCCTGAGACTAACATGGTGTGCGATATTGTAGGTCCCGCCTCCCCGTAGTACCAAGATATATATACTTACCTCCATGACAATACCATACCCCCAGAACTTGCACACAACCAACATAAATCCTTTATCCATCGTTCTTCCTGATACATCATCATTGGTGATACGCTTTATCATCACGGGTATGATGGAATCCTCCTGAGATGTCTGAATGAGACCGAGGCCCAAACGGTACTAACGGAAGTACATGTTGGTATTTGTGGGGCTCACTCAAATGGTATGGCTCTGGCCAAAAGGATCTTATGGGCTGGATACTATTGGCCTACGCTGGAACATGATGCTTGTGAATTTGTCAAGAAATTCCTTCCGTGCCAACAACATGCAGATTTGATCCACGCTCTAGCACAAGATCTTCAGCCTCTCCTAGCACCATGGCCGTTTTCTCAATGGGGTTTCAACTTGATTGGCAAGATTCACCCACCATCATCCGACGACCATACATTCATCATCACCGCAACTGAGTACTTCACCAAATGGGTGGAAGTAATGCCACTCTCACAAATCACTGGTACTCATATTTCTAAATTCATCCTCTACCATATTCTCTGCAGATATGGTATCCCATCCACCATCATTTCTAATAATGGAAAGCCATTTAAAAACCAAGCCATGAAACACCTTTGCGATACCTTCCATATTCAGCATCGTTGGTCAACGCCTTATTATCCTCAGGGTAATGGTCAGGCAGAAGCAACCAACAAGACCCTCATTCACATCCTCAAAAAGGCTATCAATAATACTGGATAAGATTGGCACCTTCACATTCATCCCGCCCTCTGGGCATACCGTACATCTTTCACACCACAACAGGCGCCACCCCATACTCTTTAGTATACGGTGCAGAGGTCATCTTGCCAATCGAAGTTGAGGTCCCCTCATTGAGAATTTCTTTAAAGAACCTCATCAGTGAAGAAGATGCTCGCGTTGCACGGCTTGCACAACTAGAGCTACTAGATGAACGGAGAATACAGGCCTATGATCACCTACATGTATACCAGAATCGTCTCAAACGTCATTAAAATAAAAAGGTCCACCCCAGGAAATTCCAGGTTGGTGAACTTGTCCTCAAAGAAAACCAACGCACTCAGCAAGACCGTGACAAGAAAGGCAAATTTGAGGCAAACTGGCTAGGGCCCTATATCATCACTGCCAAATATGGATCTGGAGCCTACAGGTTGACTACTCTGGAAGGAGATCCCCTTGAAAAACCTGTCAATATTCTCCATCTGAAAAGGTTCTATGCTTAAGTCCGCTTGATCTACCCTATCATAAAAATCAAAAAAATAAAAAAATTCAAAAATCCAAAAAAAAAAAAAAAAATAGTAAAGAGAAATAAATCTGTCTTATGGTGAAAACCACTTCTTGGTGGCACCTTGGATAAGTATGGATGGTGAAAACCTGTCAGTAGGCGTCATCCATAGAGGGCTTAATCATTATCTACCTAACATCCTAGTTATTTTGTGCTTTCATCCGCCCTATCATGCCCACCCACATCAGCCTAGGTCATTTGGTATTTGTTGATTGAGCATTGGACGACCCACCTTACCTATCCCTCATCCTGAGCTTCTTTGTATCCCACTTTGAGCTTATATCTTTCATTTCCCTTTGTCAGTCGGTCCGTGTCATCGTATAAGATCATCCATCATGTCGGTCTCCATCTAGGTCGCATCCTCCTGTGTCACTTTCATCTTTTTATCGAACTACGTTGCCCCTGCGCTTTTACATAGGCAAGGTTGGTCATTTGATCCTCCCCCAGGGCATTTGTCGATCGCGTCTTGTTTCCATCATCGGTCACCATTGCTGTCTTTCCACTTTATCTATGGTCTTTTTCCATGAACTACGAGGGCTCTGTGCTTTCACGTAGGCAAGGCTAATCTCTGATCGGCCCCCGAGCCCCTAGGTCTTTAGGATGTGTCTTGTCTCCCTTGTATTGTGACATCAAGTTATGCCTTTATCTAGCTGGTCCTTAACAAACAAAACCCACTTGTACCAACGAGTCTAATCAATTTTAAATATCCTATATCATACCGATCTTTTCACTTAGCATCCATCATAGGTCTTAACTGGATACATCCTTCCTAACAGACCTCATCAATTTGATCTATCCCCTGGATCCTATGGCAATGGACATTTGAAATTGATTGTGATCTTTTTGATGATTTTGGTTTTTGTTTATCATTTGGGCTCCCTATCATCACTTATCAAGGCTGCCATAATCCATCATATTATGACGTGTTTTGATTGGTCCACATAGGGGCATATCTTGATCTTTTCTTTGATTGTGTCTTCTTGGTTGTCCCACATAGTACCCACCAAGATCCTTGAGGTCTTGTGTTATGTTGGGGCATCCTTTTTTGTTTGTGGTTATCCCAGTACCAGACCCGAACAAGGTCTTCGTGACTTTGGGGTATCGGGATAGCCTTCTTGTCTGGCGTGTTTGTCTCATGCATTAGACACTAATCTACCTCGGTCCTCCATACCTTGGTGAATCGTGTCTTATGCTATAGCAAAAACCAGTGCTCCAAAGATGGCAAATTGAGTTAGGATTGCACTTTCATAATCACTGCATTAACACTCACCCTATGGTTTTGGTTGTGCAAATACTTTCCCCATTCTCTTTCATTTTTCTCAGGATACTGATACCTTTTGACAGATGCCAAATTACATCCATCACCACGTGCCCACCTCCCATTATCATGTTAGTTCTTATTGGCACTTATGGCTATGTGTTACTTCATCTAGAATTACAAAAGTATTATCCATGCATCTATCGTCACCTGCACTACGTGTTAGGTCCATACATCTATCGTCACCTGCATCACCACATGTTAGGTCCATACACACATCGTCACCTGCATCACAAAATGTTAAGATGCATAATACATCACATCCTGCATATATAAAATATTCATACAAAATTCATCACACATATACATACATGACAAATCCGTCCACTAGGCATCCATATATATATATAAATCATCATAGACCCCATAGATATACATAACATGTTACCATCACCATGCGTCAATACAATTATTCATATTCCATAAGTGCATATATCCAATCATCCACATAAATATTTCAATAAACCAACACATAAGCATAAATAAGCATAAGCCTGATTATCCATATAAAATTATTCATACACATGAGCATAAATACACCAATGCATCCATCCACATAAACATATAATACCATATACACATGCATATAATCATCCATCATAAAACAGAAACATACTACATAGTTTCAATAACAACTGTCTCATATCAAAATAATATAACATGTGTCACATGTCCATCATACATATATCCATCACATGACAAAGTAAAAAATTCAGAGATATAGAACATCTTTGATCTCTGTCAATAAATCCTACACAGTCCATCATGCATCTGTCAAAAAACTCAGTAGCCTGTCACCTCCCAAATGAACTCCCCACATCTGATCTTTGTGGAGACTCAGGACCTTCTCCTGTGCCTGGCGACACACCTGGTGAATCACTGTAACCACGGATCCGTGTCCCCAATGACTGCGATGGCGCTGGCATCTAAGGTGTCTACCTGGTATAACGGAATCTCTGCTGAGCCGGATCAGAAACTGCATCATAATATGCAGCCATCCAAAAACCTGCCTCTCTCATGCTATCCTCTCTCTCTGCAACCTGGACCCAAGCGGAATTCCGCTCATGTCGATACATGTCCTGATCCCTCGTAATCATCCTCCTCTCCTACTCCCAAGCCTCCTGGGATAAGCGTAACTGTGCCATCTCCGCCTGCATCTGATCTCTCATCTCCTTAGCAGCTACTGCTCTGGCTATTGCGGCATCCCTCTCCCTCTGTAATCCATGCATATCTCCCCCTATCACATCACTGCCCTGCATAGACTGCCACTCTGCCACTGCCACATCCCGCTCCCCCTGCAGTATCTGCATCAGTCTCTATGCAGCATCTCTCTCTCTGTATGCAGTCTGCGCCTGAACCACTGCCCCATCCCTCTCCTCCTGCAACTCCTGGACTCTTGACAGCGCTGCATCTCGCTCACCCTGCAACACCTGAACTCGCACCTGCACTGTATCCCTCTCTGCCTCCACTGCTTGTACTCGCGCCTGTGTTGTGTCTCTCTCTATCTACATCGTCTACACCTGCTCCCTCGCTTGTCTCTCCCTTTCCCGCATCGCCCCCATCTCTCCCACCATCTGCTCTAAGCAAAACACTCTGTCCTGTAACTCATCTCGCTCCCGCCAGAGATCATCCACCTGCTGCCCACTACCTGTCAATCCAGTCACCCCCACTGTTGCCCCTCTGGCTTGCAATATAATAGTCTCTGCCTCTAGTCTGTCCCGGTCCCAACTGACCGTAGCTAACTCATCTCGTAGCCCCTGCATGTCAACCCGCAGTACCTCCCTCTCTCTAAACAGTAACTCCATCAAAACTCTCTCCGTCCTCTTGCCTGCTACTGGTGCTCTCGATAGCTCGGCTCTGAGTCTGATCACCTCTGCCTCTGACACCCTCAATCTCTGACCTATATTCGGAAGACTCTCCACAGTACCTCTTGGCTGAACAATCGCATCCCCTGAGGAAATGACAGGAACCACCGCTAATGGCTCTACATCCAAAACATCTATATCCGGTACATCGCCATCTATCTCCATACCATCATCACTCTCCCTCGCCTCCTCCTCCTGTTGATCCCCCAAGTCCTCCATGGAAAGACAGACTCGCACTCTCTGCGACTGACCATGCCTCCCCACTCTCATCAATCTCCTCGGCTCTCCTATCACCAACTGCTCCTCATCCTCACTCTCCCCTATCTCTACGACGGGAGGCTCCTGCCCTCCCCTCTGCTGACCCCCACTCCTCACCCTCTCTGGCTGACTCCTGGCCTCCGTATCCTCTCGGGCACCCTCATGATTTGTCATGGTCTGTACCCTCGTCAGTCGCCTCCTACCTGCCATCAACTTTTGCTACCGCTCATCCTCTGATCAAAATCCGACCGCTCTTACAATCGGCACCAACGGTGTAATCCTCTCCCATAGGTGGTTGTGCAACCACCCGACATATCGCGCTGTCACTCCTGCATCCTCATCTCCCACATATCTCCCAGGGTAGGGTACCTGCACTGTCGCTGCCCATGATGCTCTGGCTACTGTGGGGCTAATCGCACACCCCCACGGTCGCTCTCTGGTAAGTCGTTGAAACATCACTGGTGGACCAGGAATATCCTGTGTCTGCCCAAACTGTCTTAACACCCTATCCGGCCGGTGCATCTCCACTATTCGCAGAAGAATCCCAATCAGGACACACTGCACCATGAAATACCCACTATGTCTCGCAGTCTGCTCTCTCCATCCCTTGAAGCGTCATCGCATATATGGTCGCCAAACTATGTCTCCCTCCTCCAAATCATCTATCCTCCTCCTCCATACCTTCACCTCTCTCACCCACCTATAACGAATAACTCAGCCCCTCCTCTCTCCATATCTCCATGCTAGTGGCTCTGTAGTATCCACCCATCCCTCCCGTACAACAATCGGTCTAGTCACCATAATATGCTCCCATGCCCACACCTGTAGCAGCGTCATGTGTGTCAAACTCACTGCCTCCCGATAACAAATCAGATGCATATCTCTATACAACCGGGCTAATACACACGCACCCCATGCAATATGTCCCTCTCGCCACTCCACAATGTGTCGGATCGGCTCCATAAACCATAAACTGCAATACCGCCTACTACAATCTGGCAGCAATACCCCACTGATCAACCTAGCTAAAAATAAAGGCAACGCTAGTACTCCCACTGTCAAGCATCCATCTACATCCAACTACTGACCCTGCAACGGCAGGTCAACGTCCCCAAACAACACTCTCATAGTCTGCCTCAACTCGGCCCCCCTCGACACCACATCACTCAACAAAATCCCTGATATCGGCAGCTTTAGGATGCGCCATACATCCTCCAATGTCACCATAACCTCTCCCATCAGCAGCCAAAATGTCGACATCTCTGAACTCCATCTCTCTATCAGGGCTGTTAGCATTGCTCGATGAGCCCTCAGTATTGGTACCTCTAAAAAATGCATAAGTCCCGTATGCTTTAAGGCCGCATGATCCACACCCGTCATCGCTCCTAGCGCTACTGTCAGTGCCTCTGACCGTCGCTCGTGTGTCTGTATCCGCACTAAACTCTGCATCCACATCAACCATTTATCAGTACCCAATTTTCCTGACCTCGGACCGTCTTTACTTTTATTCTCTCCTCGTCCTCCTTTTTACCCTACCGTCAAGCTTGTCTCTTCTTTGCCCTATCCCTCTTTCTTGTTTTCTTTTCTTCCCCTCTCCTTTGGGCAGCCCCACCCTTTGCCCTTTTGACGTGTGTCTACCTTGCGGGGCGGCTCCGCCCTCGCGGGGTGGCTCCGCCCGCAGGGGCGAACACGCCCCCTTGGGGCGTGTCCACCCCTGCGGGGCGACTCCTCCCTCTCAGGGTGGCTCCACCCTTGCGGGGCGGCTCCGCCCCGTTAGGGCGTGACCGCCCCTACGGGCGGTTGCCGCCAGCTCGGGGTGTATCTACCCCGAGCTGCGGGGGCAGAACCGCCCCGCAGCTGGGGTGGCCCCCTGTCTAGCGGGGCGTGCCCGCCCCACCGTCTAGGGCGTGTGCACCCTGCCGTCTGGGGCGGCTCCACCTCGGCGGGGCGTCTGTGCCCCGCCGTCCGGGGCGTGTGCGCCCCGCCGTTTGGGCCGGCTCCGCCCCGACGGGGCGTCTGCGCCCCGCCGTCTGGGGCGTGTCTGCCCTGACGGAGCGTGTGCATCCTGCCGCCTGGGTCATGTCCGCCCCGGTGGGGCGTATGCACCCCGCCCATTGGGGCGCACACGCCCCACTGTGGCGGCGTGGTTCGCCCCCGTCCCCCTAAAATTTTCTTTTTTTTTTAATTTAATTTAATTTTGACGACTACCCATTTGTTCATTTACTGCCACCTACAAAACCTATATGCCACTTTTTTTTCTATCTTTTCACAAACGTCCAAATTTTCAAAATAAGTAACGTGGGTTTTCGTACTCACCTTGCGGGGCACCGCGAAGTGGGTCCATTGTTTCCGCAGCTCATCTATTCGGTGCACGATCTCAGTGTCGTAGTCCTGCGGCATGATGGCTCCATCTCCTCTCTCTCCTTCCTCCTTTCCTCACTTGCTTGAGTGAAAATGACTAAGGTAAATTTTCAAATTACCTTTTTAACCCTTTCTCCCTCAAAGGTATTTTTTTACCTTCTATTTATCTTTTTATTCCTCCAACTAATCCCTAACTTCTCGGAGCCGCCATTCGCACACCGTACGTCCAATCAAATTCGTTCAAAAGGCAAAGTTGCTTAATTTTTGTCCCTCTATCCAATGGTCTCCTCCATTTCTTTCTATCGATACGTCATCCAAGGCCCCTCCTTTTTCCCCAACCGCCCTCTCGAGGGGGCATATCCTATCACTTTCTTCCATCCATTTCAAACCAAGCACTGGGGTATCCTTCTTCTTCTCTATCAAGCTGGGGCATCAATCCTTATTCCTTTCTTCATCCCCGACATTTAATTTTCTTTGAAACATTGTTATTTTAACAATATTTTGAAGAGGGGTAAAATGTAGACATCCAAATTTAATCACTTCCATATGATTAAATTTACTGCCTTTCCACCTATCGTATTAATATTAATTTATTAAATTAATATTACACCTTTTGTCTCATATCGGTAAAGCATTTAATGTAATAATTAATACTTTTTCTTTTATTCTATACCTCTCTAAATTAAATAAATACGCTAATTTGTTTAATTTAGTCTTTTTCCCCTCTTTTGATTTAAAATCAATTTAAAATTCCTCACTTTCTCTCTCCTTGTCACATCCTCCATAACCTCACCCTAATCTAAATTAATTTAATTAATTCATGATTATGATGTGCATCCTCTTAATCAGAAATTAATGTCACATCCTCCTACATTTGCCACTTGCCTCTAATCTTCCATTAATTAGCCTAATCCAATATTTGCACAACCTTAACCAAGGTCATTAGCTAAATTTAACACCACTTTTTGGTCAATCCTTCCATTTTTTCCTTTTTGGACATTGACCCCCTTTCCCATGTGAATTTTTAATTCACATTTATTTGTCCTAGATTCCCCTCCCTTATGTGTGAATTTTTAATTCACATTCCATTCTTCCAAGGCTTCTAGAACCTTGGACTTGTCACAATCTCCACATGTGACCAAGTCCCACCTTTTTGGAGCCCACCTTTTACCCTCTAGATCATCCTAGGAATGTGAATTTTTAATTCACATTTATATCTCCAACCACCTTTCCTTTTCCCATGTAGATTTTTGAGGAATTCCAAAATTCCTCAAATGTCTCTTTCACTCCCACTTGGGGACAAGAAATCCCTTTTTGTGGAAATCTCCTCACTCCCCAAGGTGCATGTCCTTTTTCACCTCATGTACCTTCTTGACAACTCATCTCCACCTCATATCCCCTTGTCCACTTCACCATCCACATGTCAAGATG
>VDFB02173253.1:0-44040 GCA_007258455.2 Sequoia sempervirens | reverse complement strand
CTCCCTCTCTCTCTCTCTCAACCCTCTCCCTCCTACCCCCTCTCCCTCTGTTAGGTCTCTCTATCTCCCTCTCTCAACCCTCTCCCTCCTACCCCCTACTAGAACTATAAAATTATGAATAATTTCACAAGATTTTCATATCCCTAAGTTTCCATTAGAGTCCTCAACATATGCTCAGGGCCTCTCATAATAATATTTTGCTCACATTCTACCCATTTTCATCCCATAAAATCCATCTAGGTCTAAGTATTTCACATAATAGTCCATATCAGCATGAGATTATCAAGGTCTCCCCGACCCATCATGCATTTTTGTTTATATACTTTTGTCATTGCCTATCGGCAAGACCTCAGGGATGTCACAACGATTGAAATTCATACGCAAGTGCTTATCAGAAGGACATTTTCATTGTCTTGGTGACTCAAAAGGATCATTTTTGGCCAGAAAAAGACTTCAGGGTGAGGTCTTACTGATTGCAATATGTCTCAGCAACTAGCACATAGAGCGATTTATCGGCAAGAGTTATGTCTTTGGTATGTGGTTTCACCAAATGGGTCTTGTCTCACCGACCATGTGCACGTGGACATTTTTTGGCCAGACAAGTGGTTATCAGCATGAGGTCTTGGTGAGATCTTATTGTCTCACCAACTGCCGATAAGGATATACATCTCGGTGAGAAACCTTTGCATCAGAGAGATGTCTTGGGGAGTGGCTTCGGTCTGGAAAACAATGTGAATGTGCTCTACCAAAGGTTATCGGGGTAAGGTTATACATTCTTATTGACTCGAATGTCACGCCGATATGTTGTTTCATTAATGAGAAAGCTTATATGTCTCAGCGACATGAATGCATCACGAGGTATTTCGGTAAGACTAAAGTGCTTCAAAGTAAGGTATTGGCGAATGCATTGGGTCTTGTCGACAAAACACAAAAGGATTCTATCAGTGTGAGGTCTCACCAAACGCCTCTGGTCTCGTCGAAAAAACACAAAAGGATTCTATCAGTGTGAGGTCTCACCGAATGCCTCTGGTCTCACCGACATTGAACAATGGGATTTTACCAAGGGTTATCACCATGAGGTCTTGTAGTCTTGCCGATCTATTTTGTCACACCAACATGCTGCTTCATCAGTGAGAGAATGGTTATGTCTTGGCAACTGGAAATTACAATAAGGAGATTTCTTGGCGAGACATAAGGTGTCTATGGGACATCTCTTCGACAAGAGAATGTTACAGTGACTTTCTCATAATGTGAGGATGTTTTGAAGAAGTAGAGACATTACCATTTCAGCAAGAAGGAGGTGGCAGGGGGGCGAGAGGGTGGGAGGGGGTGGGAGAAGATGGATAGGGTGGGAGAGGGTGTGAGAGAGGGTGGGAAATGGTGGGAGGGTGTAAGGAGAGGGTGGGAGGGGGAGAAGGTGGCAGAGGGTGGGGAGAGGGGAGAAGCGGAGAAGGTGGGAGAAGGTGGGAGAAGGTGGGAGAGGGTGGGAGAGGGTGGGAAAATGTAGGAGAGCATAGTAGAGGGTCAGAGAAGATGGGAGAGAGTGGGAGAAGGTGGTAGAGGGTCGAAGAGGGTGGGAGAGAGTGGGAGAAGGTGGGAGAGAGTGGGAGAGAGTGGAAGAAGGTTGGAGAAGGTGGGAGAGGGTGGGAGAGAGTGGGAGAGAGTGGGAGAAGGTGGGAGAGAGTAGGAGAAGGTGGGAGAGAGTGTGGGAGAGAATGCGGGAGAGAGTGGGAGAGGGTGGGAGAGGGTGGGAGAAGGTGGGAGAGGGTAGGAAAAGGTAGGAGAGGGTAGCAAAGGGTCAGAGAAGGTGGTAGAGGGTGGTAGAGGGTGGGAGAGGGTGGGAGACAGTGGGAGACAGTGTAAGAAGGTTGGAGAAGGTAGGAGAGGGTGGGAGAGAGTGGGAGAGAGTGGGAGAAGGTGGGAGAGAGTGAGGGGTGGGAGAGAGTGTGGGGAGTGAGGGAGAGTGGAAGGTTGGAGAAGGTGGGAGAGGGTGGGAGAGAGTGGGAGAGGTAAAGGTGGGAGAGATTGGGAGAACATGGGAGAGAGTGTAGGAGAGAGAGTGGGAGAGAGTGGGAGAAGGTGGGAGAGGGTGGGAGAGGGTCGAAGAAGGTGGGAGAGGGTGGGAAAAGGTAGGAGAGGGTAGCAGAGGGTCAGAGAAGGTGGGAGAGAGTGGGAGAGTGGGTGGGAGAAGGTGGGAGAGGGTGGGAGAAGGTGGATTGAGTGAAGTGTGGATGCATGATTTTGAGATTCCATCACCTTTTGAATGTTCTTTCCATCACCTTTGCATGAAATATAAAGATTTTCACGTTGAGAGGCATATAATATCAATTCAAGTTTGAATTATAGTGATAATTGATATACAATTGAAATTTTGAGGGGAACAAGATTTTGAAGAAGTCAAATTCTTGAGGAGTTTGAGGAAGGAAGAAGCAAAGGCTGCATAATTGGGTAGAACTCCTCTATTTGAAACTTTTCTTTTTTAGGTATGTGAAATCTTTGTACATTTTCTTTCATTCTATTATGGCTTGCTTTCATTTTTGTTGTTTAGCTTATTCCATGTTGATCAAATTGTTTGTTTGTGATGCAATATCAAATTTCCAAGCCACTCAACAACATCATTTCTTTAGGGAACTTCCTTCCCAAATCAATAAAGAGTAAAAGATCAATTTATACAAAATTTTTCAAATTCATCCAAAACTACTTTTCATTCAACCAAAATCCATTTATTTCATTTCAAGTTATAAGGCTATTAGTAGCCAATTCACCATCTCCATATAGCAAACCATTTTCAGAATCAACTTTCAACTTTGTTCTTGTCATAAACAATACAACAATCACTCATCAACTCAACTTACCCCTTCAAGGAAAAAACAATCAAACACCTATGTTCCTTAGACCTGCAATCAAACATCATCCCAGCCATTTAAGATATCTTTGCTCAAATCAACACATCCATCATCCTATCTTCACTTAAACACCATTTGTAACAACAAGTAGCATTAGTTTAACACTATCACTAGACCTTTAAGATACCAATTTCATCATGTTTTGATTGTAATATTCCAATATATCAGTATAGACACACTTTGACTACTTTGCATTTGAGAAACCATTGCCATATATTGGAAACATATGCCCAAATCATCAAATATTTCACAATCTACCTTCAAAACATTACCAAGCATAGACACAACTATGGCATCACAAATGAGGCTGCTCCCAAGCACTTAACAACATTCCTTTCACTGTTTCTACATATTCTCTGTTTTTAGCAAACAGTGCCAAATATCTTTAGGAGGCTAACATTCCATCTAATCGGGTGATTCCTTTTCTATCATAATGCATTTACACAATCCCAATATAGATTCTCAGGCCTATTTTGATCCTTTTCAACATACTATAAAATTTTATACACTTATTTCACAAAACAGAGTAGAACCAACATGTTGTCTACTGGTAAAAGCCCTTAAATAGGTCAAATTTATCAAAGCAAGTCATCATAGAACTACTCACTAATCCACCAAACCTGCAAATAGTCTTAGGCCATGTGTAGAAACTCACAAATAAACAAGTTTCAAGATGGGAAACGCCCATCAATACACAAAATCAGTAAACATTTGATTATAGGGTGAAAACACACCAACCATGAGAGTTTCTTTAATGAAACATTTGCAAAACCTCTACTACTCCGCCCAACAATTGAAACATTATTCATTATGTCTGAAAATTATTTTGAAATCATTTCTAAGCTCCTCTACATGTTGTTTCCTTCAAACCCTACTTGAAAACACCATTTTTTGGAATGAGAAAATTCAGAATTTTGTTCATGCAACAGTATCCCGACTTCTTATTTCTATTTACCCTTGCCACACACATCTTCACATTGAAAAGACACTAAATATGATCCATTCCACCGACCTACTAGCCCTACAATAGTGGAATGGCTAAGAATTACTTTTTAGACTCTCTAAACAATTCTAAGGAAACCATAGACCAAGACTTAGGAAACTAAGTTCAAATTAGATTGATTATTTGAATTACAATTCCTACAACTTTCAAGAATGAAAGAAGTATCTTTCCCTTACCAGAATCAAATCTTAGAATGCTTGAATCACTATGCAACCTAAAAACAAGAATAGAAAAGCTTTCCAAAATAATTGATCAGAGGTTTTTTTATTAATTTTTATGGATTTTTGGGATACAAGATCTTCCTTTCTCGAGCTTACAATTATTTTTAATGGTGTCTAAATCAGTTGAAATAACTACCTCTTCATCTTCATCAACCCATCCTTGCCCTTCCACAAAAAAGACTCTTCACCTTCCTGCTTTTATGCAATTTTACATTTTTACAATAATTGACAACTTTTGTTATAAAAAGCAACTTTTCATTAATATCACCTAGTGACCTATTTCATGGTGCAAATACATTGAAATTCATCATTTAATGACCCTCACTCATCATATTTACTTGAACATTACAAATTGAACAAATTAGCCTTTTGAAGGAATTTCATGACCTAGGTGCTCCTGTACCAATTTGTCATGTTACAACCTTACGTTGTCAATGGACATTTTAAATCACACAATTCAATACACTTTCCTATTACATTTTTAAACCACATCTCTTTGAGGTATTTTGTTAAATTTAACAATTGACTTTCTTTGTGTATGCTTCCAAAGCTTTCATTGAATTATGTTTCCAAAGCTTTCAATTAGTTAATTTGACAACTTAGCACTTTTTGCACAAGTAAAATTATTCGTCATGCCGAAGAAACAAACTGTTAAAAGGAAAAAACTAACAAATGATCAGCTCCAAGCCATCAAAGATAAAGAGAAAAAATGGATGAGGGAATATCGTGAAAAGTAAAAATTGGGAACGATTGATGAAAATAAGCCAGTTGAAGAGGAACCTCAACTATCAAAAAGAGAAAAGAAATTGGCAGCACAAAGGGAATGAATGCGAAAGAGTCATGCTAGGGGAGATGCAGATACCATAGTTGGAGACACACACTCTAACACAAGTGAATACGAATGGACACCATTAAGGACAAGCGAATATGGAGGGACACCATCTACCACAAGTGAGTATGGTTGGACATCATCCATCACATCTGAAGTTGAGAGTACATCATCACTCGAAGTTGAGGAACAAGGTGTGCCATCATCCCCACGTGAACCTCAAGGTATGTCTTCTATTCCACCCTTGATTGAAGGTACGCAATCTAGCCCACCTCAATTAAATATTGATGAAATTGCTAATGTTGAGATGTATGTGCCTAAGAGAACACCACCTAGAATTTTGCGTAGAAAGCTAAATTTTTTTATTAATATTGATGAGGATATTTTGCAGCACATGGAAAGTAAGATTCCAAAATGCACTTGTAGAAGATATGTTGATAAGATTTGGAAAATTTTCTTTGAAAGGATAAATGAGACTGCAATATGTCAACTATTTGTTCAAATGATGCGGGGTTTAAAGTATAGAAATATCATGAAGAATCTTGGGTTGAGAACATCGAATGCATCAAGTGAAAACACTATTGTGAAGAATCTAATGGATGCTTATGATAGTGTGGGTAAGACCTCACGCTCAAAGGATAGTAATCTCACCCAATGTGTCATTACATCGACTTTGGTAAGCTATCAAACAAAGAGATCTCGCCTCATTAAAAAGACAAGTGAACAAATAGGAATTAGTAGAAAAAATTTATCAAAAGCCATTCAAAGGCGGAAAAGAATTGAGGGCACCAATTCAAATGAATTATGGGCATTCTCGGGGAGATTACCACACAAAGATAAAAAAAACTTGTTGAAGCATTGAGAACACTAATTGAAGATTATTGGAAGAATAATACAAGGCCATCTCTGAATGAAAGGGATGTCATAAGAAGGAGAATCGGTAGTCGAAACCGTGAGCCACATCCAAAGCATTTTTTGGATATGACTCAAACCCAATTTTTTCATAAATTTCAAAATTATTATCCTCAAATTAGTATTTCTCAAATATTTTTTGAAATGATTAAACCCTTTTATGTTAAGATAAATCACACATGCACTACTTGTTGTTGTAAACTACATATTGAATTCTCTAACCATTATGATGTGTATCATTCTATATGTTTACATTTGCATACCAATGATGTTTTGTAGGATTGTGGCATAGAAGCCCCCCCAAAATCTTCAAGAGAGTTCTTATCAAAATATTTATGTGAAATAGAGGATGGCCAAATATTCTATAGGACATCATGCTTGGATGGTTCATGTGAGCGTTGTGGTGGCTTGCAACGAATGCTAGTATGTCAACATATGGAAGCACATATGAGGCAGGACAAAAACTAGTAGAGTTTGGGAAGTATAAAACAGTGGAATATGCTACAAAAGATGGGTTTGAAGAAAAAAGGTGTGAGTTGGTTATTCAAAAGATTCCATTGTATTAGTTCATGTCCATGTTTCGTGAGAATCTAGTGTATGAGTATGCAAGGCATACCCATAGAGCCCGATGGTTGGACACACAATTCAAGCTATGCAAGGACACCTTTCCACTTGGTAGCATAGTATCAGTGGTTCACTTTGTAGAGAACTACACTCGACAGCCACAACGTGAGGTGTAGTCATAGTATTACAACTCCACACAGGTTTCAATATTTGTGCACATAGCATTCATACATGTAGTTGAAAGTACAGAGGACAAAAGGAAGGTATTGAGGGAGTATCACTTTTATATTAGTGATGATCACACGCATTCTCTAGAGTTCATGCAAGGTTGCTTCCAGATGTTTTAGAATTATTTGGCTCAGAGGGGTGTATCATATGGTCGACATATAATATGGTCAGATAACTGTGCAGCACAGTTCAAGAATGCGCGCATGTTCTAATGGTTGTGCAAGATGCATCTCACTACACGTCTTCAACATATGTGGAACTTTTGTGAGGCCAGACATGGAAAGGGGGAGCATGATGGTGCAGGAGCATGCGTGAAAAGAGCATTAGCACGAGAAGAGTTAAAGTACAAAGACAGTGCACAGTTGATAGATGCAAGATCAATCGTCGAGTGGTGTAATGGTTCGATGGGTCCAGGTAATGAAGGTACGTCTTCAATTCATAGATTTTTTTGGTTGATGGATGATACTAACATTGTACCATATGAGGATTGTTGTACACTAACATGATTGAGTGAGTTGCACTCTTTCCTTAGCTCAAATGCAGGTTCATGGAGTATCGATACACGTAAGATGGCATGCTTTTGTTCTTCATGTACAATGCAAGCCTAGAATGATTGTGATTTAGGGGAGTGGGTTGAAAAATGGTTGACAAGTTATCTTTTCCCACTTCACATGTATTGTCCTCTGATGGCATTGGAACTACACGGATGGAATCATCGGTTGACTTTGACCATGTATCAGATCTAGTTCAACCAGGTAATATATCTACTTGCTTAGTATTTGAAATTCCATATTGTTATCTTACATTGTACTATATTCATAATGTTGACTAATTTCAAGAGATATGCCGCACATATAAATGTAGGGCATGTTTATGCAGTTATTGCAAATGAAGACAACAAAGAGGGTACATACTATTACTTGTGTCATTGTGTTGAGGCAAAACAGAAATTGGAAGCCCCAATTATAGATGGAGAAAACATTGAATACCCTATAGGCTCAGTTGTTGTTAATGGAACTTGATTGAGGAGGTACCCACATAAGAGTGTTAAACATTGGTTGTTTGAAGAATTTGACACGCATCGTAAGATTCTTCATTACTCAAACCTTGTCGTGGCATCCAATGTTCGTTTGAGAAAATATGGGGGTAGACCTTTGAACAATACCTTGTGGAAGGTCCATGAATCTAACCATGAGATAATACTTCACACAATAAAGAATAGAGCAGACCCGAATGGTTCATTGGATTAATTTGTAAGTATATGCACAACGGTTCTTATTAATTTATACAAGTGTCAAATGGAAGCAGTGGAAAGATGCAAAGTGGTACAATTTTTGTTCTAAAACTCACCTGACCAAATAGACTATTCCAACATGTTTGAATAGGAATTTTTACGCTAGATATGGTACTTTTTTGCACCCAAACACACATAATCGCTCTGAGCTACATTCAACCAGATCAATCCCTTAAGGGTCCAAAGGGAAAAATCGCTGCAAACTTCAGCATGAGGTTACTCAGACACCATGATGCTTATAAACTTCTCATCTAATCCTATGAGATCATGTTGGGCCCCTCTAATATAACCTCTCTCAGTTTTCATTATCTTAGAGTGGTTTTCCCATAGTCTCTAGTTTTTAGTTGATGGAAAAAGTGTCAAATGGAAGTAGTGGAAAGTTGCAAAGTGGTGCAATTTTCGTTCTGCAAATCGTTTGACCAAATGGGATATTCCAACGTGTTTGAATAGGAATTTTTATGCTAGGCATGGTACTCTTTCACACCCAAACACACAAACTCGCTCTGAGCTAAGTTCAACTGGATCGATCCCTTAAGGCTCCAAAGGGCAAAATGGCTACAAACTTCAACATGAGGTTAATAGGACACCATGATGATTATAAACTTCTCATCTAATCCTGTGATATTGTGTTGGGCCCCTCTATAATAACCTCTCTCATTTTTTGTTATCTCAGATTCTTTTTCCTGTAGTCTCCAATTTTTAGTTGATAGAAAAAATGTCAAATAGAAGCAATGGAAAGTTACAAAGTGGTGCAATTTTCGTTCTGCAACTCGTGTGACCAAATGGAATTTTCCAACTTGTATGAATAGGAATTTTTACGCTATGCATGGTACTCTTTTGCACCCAAACGCACGGAATCACTCCAAGCTACGTTCAACCGGATCGATCCCTTAAGGGTCCAAAGGGCAAAATGGCTGAAAACTTTAGCATGAGGTTACTTGAACACCATGATGCTTATAAAATTCTCATCCTATCCTATGAGATTTTGTTGGACCCATCTACAATAACCTCTCTCAGTTTTTGTTATCTTGGAGTGGTTTTCTCGTGGTGTCCAGTTTTCAGTTGATGCAAAAAGTGTCAAATGCAAGTAGTGGAAAGTTGCAAGGTGGTCCAATTTTTGTTTTGCAACTCGTGTGACCAAATAGACTATTCCAACACATTCAAATTGACATGTTAACACTAGGAATGGTCCTCTTTCACACCCAAACATGCAGAATCGCTCTGAGCTACGTTCAACCAAATCAATTCCTTAAGGGTCCAAAGGGAAAAATGGCTGCAAACTTCAACATGAGGTTACTCGGAAACCATGATGCTTATAAACTTCTTGTCTAATCCTACAAGATTGCGTTGGGACCCTCTATAATAACCTCTCTCGGTTTTCATTATCTCGGAGTGGTTTTCCTATGGTTTCTAATTTTCAATTGATGGAAAAAGTGTCGAATACAAGCAATGGAAAGTTGCAAGGTGGTGCAATTTTTGTTCTGTAACTCATGTGACCAAATAGACTGTTCCAACATATCTAAGTAGGCATGTTTACACTAGGCATGGTCCTCTTTCGTACCCAAACACGCGAAATCGCTTTGAGCTATGGTCAACTAGATTGATCCCTTAAGGGTTTGAGTGTAGTATGTTGAAATAGGCCATTCCTCCTATTGTTTAGGTTGTGTCTCAGTGATATGGGCTTGATGTAACTTGAATTGTGGTAGCTTGATATATAGATTCTATTGATGCTAGGGTTCAATTTGTATGATTTTGAAAAAAAAAGCCAACTAAGTAGAGTTACTAACTGAGTAGAGTTATCAACATTATTCGTAAATCATAATAATTTGTTTAGTACACTAGCCATTTTGATTCCTTCTTGTAGTCTCAAACATTATTTTGTATCATTGTTACATCAGTTTTTGAAGTGGCAACTTAATATAGCTCCATAATACAAAATTTGGTTCAAGATGATTTTCACGTGAAAAAAATGTGAATCAAATCACGTTGATGTGAAAAAAAACCATGAGACCATAGCTTGTGGTGCAGGAACACCTAGGTCATGTAATGCCTTCAAAAGGATAAGTTGTCAAAAATGTATTTAAGTCCATGTAATGCCAAAATTAAATGTAATGTCAAAATGCTAAATATGTAAAAGAGAGAAAAAGAAATAATGTGAAGAGACAAAACAAGAAAATCAAGAAAATCAAGGAAGAGGACGAGTCATAGGTCGTTCAAGGAAAATGAAGAGGTAATTTATGGTTGGAAACTTCTTTAAAAGCAATGTAAAGGCTGAGCAAAGAGATCATTGTATTCTGGAAGAATTAAATTAACAAAGAGTTCCCTGTTTTAGCTTATTTTCTATGTTTTTCAGTTGTTTCTTAACTTGTACGGATTGTACAAAAGTTTAGGGTTCAAATTTAGATTTTTTCCAGTAGGTTGGGGAATCACCATTTTTTTGAATCCATTTGGGAAGGAATCCATTAAATTTAATGTTTGTTTGAGCATTCTTCTTATGGCTCGGTCTGAAATCCTATGCATTGAGTTTTGAGTCTTATAAGGCATTTCCACACTACTCCACCAATGTAGGTCAAGTATATTGGTGGAGTAGGTTAGGGATAGGTTATTTGTTATATTTTGATGTTTTTGAGTGGAGAAAAAGCAAGAATACCTTGAAGGAGCTGCTACTACACAGGAAATTCTGAGTTTTCCCATCAAAATGAACAGTTTCTAGCATGATAGTGGAGAAAGAAAAATTGCATGGGTTAGAAGATGTTTCCAAATGCCTTTTCAAATGTATTTTGACATGTTCCAATGGTTGGCTGGAAGTTTTGAGGTTTGCATGTAGCCTATACAAGAAACCCTCATTGATTTTTGAGTTTTTCACCCTATAACAAGGGTTTGTCAATATACTGTAAAAAGGAGTCTTTTAATCCCTAAAAATGGATAAATTGGGATTTTTGTTATGCATAATGACTGTTTTGAGGTTTTAAGTGTTTTGGGAATGTTTGAAGGGGTTCTTCTTTGAAAATCAAGCCTATTTAAGTAGCCTTTTTTATAGCGTTTAGACTAAAAACTGCTTATTTCTTCAATATAAGTTATTAGGAGTTTTTGATATGAGGATGTGGGCATTAAGAGGTCTCTAAAAGTGTTTTGGATCTTGTATTTTGAAACCTGTGTGTTTGGTTTACCCGATTTAGGGAATGAATGTCTCATTGAGAAGTAGTGCCTTGACTGCTCAGAGAATATAAGTCTGACCTAACAGTGATCAGTGAGTTGATTTTGAGATAATGTTGTCTAAGTGATGGTGTCAGGAATGTATGGAGTCTTGGACAAGGTTTATAAGTGAGATATGTTGTTTTGACAGTTGGACAGTGAGGAAACTTGGTGTAAAATAATACATGAAATTGTAAGTTCAGTCAGAAGAAAGTTAAAAGAGAGCAAGTTCCTGATTTGTATCAGTTGTAATAATGATGTTCATAGTGCTTGATGGTTTGGTAAAAGTCTAAAAGCCAATTGTGATGATGGATTGACTATTTGGGACAAGTTGAATGAATTGATTGAATGGAAGAGTGCCTTGTTGAAAATGGTGTTTTTTAAATGCATGTTGATCTAATTGATTGAATCAAAGTTTTCTAAAATGGTATTTTGCTTTGAATGAGTCAATTGGAATACAGATTTGTGGAAGGATGAATGATTAATGATAAGAGAATTTGAGTGGATGAAAAGTAGATTTTTGATGAAATGTTGAAATTTTGTTTGATCTTCTCCAAGATGAGTTTGGGACAAGAGTCCTTTGAGTTGTTGATTGGTTTGGCAATCTTTGTATTGCATGGCTTGTTGCTTACTATTATGCTATGATAGATTTTTTCTAAGCATCCATAGCTTGTTCGAAAGCACCTGTTTTAGGATTTTAGCCATAGCAGCAAGGCAATGAATTGTTTGATAAAATTCTTTGATAGACATGTATGAAAAATGTGTTGGCATAAACAAGGCGTGAACTCTTTGAAAAATGCCTCAAAGAAATATGGTCTCATGGTGATGGAATGGCATGAAAAATGCCATGACAAGCAAATTGTTGTGATTTTCATGGCATTCCATCACCATTGAGACCACATTTCTTTGAGGCATTTTTTCAAATAGTTCACTGCCTTGTCTATGATATTGCTTACTATTATGCTTTTGATAGATTTTTTCCAAGCATCCATAGCTTGTTCGAAAGCACTTGTTTTAGGCTTTCAACCATAAAAACACGGAAACACTTGAACTATTTGACAAAATTCTTTGACCAGTAGACATGTATGAAAAAAGTGGTAGTATAGACAAGGCAGTGAACTATTTGAAAAAATGCCTCAAAGAAATGTGGTCTCATAGAATGCCATGAAAACCAAATGCAATTGGCAGCTGCTCCTAGTTATTAGTTATACAATATAAAGTAATTGCATAACTGCTTAGGTTGACTTTGTAAAAACCCTATTGTAATTGAAATTTTGTCATCTATCAACATCTAGTTATTAGTTATGAAATGTGAAGCAATGCTTTTAGTTTGAAAGATGTGCAATGCAATGTAATCAACATTATGAATATAAACTACAAAAATCTATTTTTTACTAAGTTACCGGTTTGGTTTTGGGTTCGGGATCGGGTTCAAGAACCCAGTTCGCTAGTTTAGGAATTTTTTTTGGGGGTTGGGTTCATTTTGGGTTCAGTAATACAAAAACATATAAAAGTTAGAAATATATACATATTTGCACCAGTAATCAAGTTCGGAATACACCACCATATTAATAGTCAAATAACATAGCAAAAATACACCACCAATTTCATAGTGAAATATTAAAATATTAGTGATATAATCGAATGTCATGATACAAAATTAAAAATTAAAGTTTAAACATAAAAATTTCAAGTGTTTACAATCAACCATTATTGATCATCGATCAATCTGAAAAGTGTGAACATTTTTCTATGTGGAAGGAAAACAAAAAAATAGTGTTACATAATTATTTACATTGTGAAAGAGCCAAAACCTTTTTCTTGCAGATCGTAGAAGAATCTCAGTGATTTTTTGGGTGTCCTTGCCTTGGAATGGAACTATCCTAAGCCATGAAAGATTGACTAGGAACTGTGAGAAAGAAATAAGATAAATCACATGCAACTTGTTGCAATTTCCTTCCTTGGGAAAAAGGGTAAAGTTTTCTTTTTAGGGAGAATCTCCTTTAGAGTTTGAACGTGCATCGATAATTTTCAAGATAGAATTAGCCAAATATGTCATCTAGGTTTGAAGCTTTTAGGTAAAATGTTTGCTTCTTAAAATTTTGTTCAAAATTCAAGATGCAAGCTCTCCTCCCTTAGGGAAGAGAAGGCCTATCAAACCTAACACTCTTATGCAACACTTCTTAAGTTCTTATTGATGCAGTATTAGATGCGAAGTTTCAAAATAGGCATGGTTATATAAATTCTCATCTCATGACTATCATTGCATCAAATTAAGAATTTCAATCCTTTATGGTCTAGAAAAGAGAAGTATGGAGTAGTGTTCCAATGCTAGAGTCTTATTGGGAATCTCTTTGCTATGAGTGGTTCAAAAATGAGGAATCTGTCTTCTGCACCAAATGAGAAATATTCACAATATATGTGCTAGGAAGGAATATAAGTCCATAAGATCGATTATGCAAGAACTTAGAATTGCAAAATTGGCTTACATTTGACTTCCAAACACATAAATTTTCACACTTTTCGATGTTCACACGTAAGTCAAAAAGTATATGTGCGTAAGTTGTAAAGTATACACTTGAATACACGTAACTCATATCTATTGAACCATGAATTTATAATTTTCAAATATGGACACCATCGATAAAAAAGATTTGTATTAAGCAAATAGCCATGTATGCATACATCAATATATGTCAATATAAGTATAAAAAATAGTTACAAAATAGCCATATAGGCTTAGGAGAATGCCATATAGGTATACAATGTCAAATATATCCAGCATAAAATATGTACAAAATTGCCATGTAGGCATACAACAAAGGGCTCTATCCATTCAAAATTCATTTCTCTCCATTCTCTGGTTCAAATACAATTTTCTTTCCCTTTGCTGGGTGATCCGATGGAGATAATTTTGTCACCTATTTCTATTGTGCTTGAGGAGTGCTCCAACTGCTCCTCCTAGTGTTTAGCTCCTGGTGAAGTTTCAACTATTACAATAAGAAGTAAAGACATTAATATATAGAAATTACATTATAAAAATTAATATATTTAACAAAATAATCACTTACGGCCATCTCACAATTACTCTCCTTGATGGAAATATTTGCACACCGATGCTTAGGCGTGCTCAAGCCTTGTATAAACCATCCAAATAAGAATTAAACTATGAATCAATAATGGTTTGATTTTTCACTAGAACTAGTTCATCTATAACAATGAATGTAAATTGAAATTTAGCAATTTACCTCATACCTCCCGTATCAGAGCCATCGAGGATTGTATAGCGGATGAAACACCACTATCCATTGCCCTCGTAACATTTGGCAGTGTTTTTGTCACCAACATCTGAAAATAAAACAACAAATTATTCAATCACAAAAAAGTTACAATAGCGATCCATGTGATGACTTATAACATATGAGAT
This sequence comes from Sequoia sempervirens, assembly GCA_007258455.2. Classification (NCBI taxonomy): domain Eukaryota; kingdom Viridiplantae; phylum Streptophyta; class Pinopsida; order Cupressales; family Cupressaceae; genus Sequoia; species Sequoia sempervirens. The sequence continues at coordinate 29,461 of VDFB02173253.1, read as the reverse complement.
CTAATGAACAAAATTTTGAGTACAAGTATTAAACAGATATATTTCTAATTATTAGTTATCGAATTTGAAGTAATGCTTTGAGTTTGAATGATGTGTAATGCAATGTAACCAACAATATGAATATAAACTACACAAATCTATTAAACTTAGAATTCATTACTTAAGTTCTCTTTAAATTCTATATTACCTCCATGAAAGTCTAATCAAATCTACTGGCACTCGAAGGTGTTTCCTTGAAACCTCCACTAGTACCCTGTTCAACATCCAAAATCACATATTAAAATACCATTCATAAAACAATGCTATTAACACATGTAATAAATTTATAATTGTTTACTAACTTTACATACCCCACCGATAGATGTACTGCAAAAATAAGTAGGTGGATGATTGGTGTATCCAGTCTCTACACTGTGACCCTGCAATTTTATTAAAATAGTAAAACTAAATTAGTTAATCTTGCATTTCACAATCAAAATTTAATAAATTAAATTCAATGAACATGCTGAATTTTACCTGAGTATCAATGCCATATGCATTATGCAAAATGTCAACTGTCCTCTCCATCCCCGTAGATGCATACAAATCAAGTTGCATAGTAGCATATGGATCCTACGTAGCACCCTCCTGAGTGCCAGTAGGGTCATATAAACAAGTCACCCCTCAATATTGACACACATGGGTTTGAAGGCCATCACTTGAAGACTCCCCTGGATGGCACTGTACAATAGGGCTAGTGTGATGGATGACACTCTGGGTCAAATTTGTGATTGCCTGCAATGTCTCTATGTCAGCACTCTCCTTGGCAATGGCAGGCATCACAATCTGCTCACGAGGCAGCCTAGCGATAGGTTGTCTCCCTTGCCGCATAGGATCCAACTATGCACCGGGCCTATCCTGAGCTGACCCCCCACCTCTTCCCTGGAACTCCCTCATATCAAAATAATTTGGGATTTGGTGCAATACAAACTCACTATATAGTTTCCTAAGAAAATATTGGGGGACTTCACAATTATTGCACGGTGGGTAATCAAAAACCATATACCATCTTTCATAAAAATGGTTATTAATCTCTTGGTGGTGGCACCAATGAATAGGAAACCTCTTTGCATTGAGGGTAAGATTTTGATTTGTTTTAGGGTCAGTGAATAGAGAGCACAAATCACCTTAGTAATTTTTAAATCTTTTACTTGTTTATATGATAATTTGTCTGCATAATATGCCTTGTCTGCCTCCTATCTTGCCATCTAGATATTTTTTGGGTGATTGCATCTACATTTTTTAACATGTCTTTCAATGAATTTGCTAGAAGCATTCTTTCTTTGGTAGAAGCATTTGAATCACTCAACCTACTGATAAGATCCTCAAGTTGTTTTCTATTGTTCTCAATTTCACTCAAATTTTCTTGAGTGCCAGGAGGGAATTGAGAGAATGGTGGGGGAGGTTGATTTTGTTGAGGATTTTGCTATTGAGGATTTACCTCCTCTTCTTGTTGAGGATTTGCAAGATTTCCTACAATTTTTTTAAAAAAATCAAATCTAACCTAAAATAAACAAAATCAATTTCAAACTAACAAATTCAAAACAAATAGCAAACAATACTTACCTCCCACATCTCTTCGTCGTTGTGGCGCCATATTTGCAAACAAAATCCAATTGTTCTTGATGAAATTTGTAGAAATCCTTCCTCCTAGAACGTGAGCGTGAAAGTGAGGTTTTTTGGTTGCAGGCAAAGTTGAGAAACAGTAAAGAGCAAATGATACATATTTGATTTTTTTTTCTTCTTTTAAAATCACATAGCACGCTCACATTATAACGTGAGCGTGTTCTGTATTTCCAATTTTTTTTCCCATTTGGCCACAAAAATGCGACCAACTTCATGCACTTGCCCTATGATTTTCATAAAAACAAAGGTCATAAAATAAATGACTGCATACAATTAAAACATTTGGTGCAAGACTTGATAAATAGAAAGGACATATTGGTAGAAGGACCTAAAATAAATGATTATCATGACACATTTAAAAATCATTTACCCAACTATTCAAAAAAGGTGAATCCTCTTCAACAAACAACAAAGGGAAGAATGTGAATTATGTCTATGATACTACCATCCTTCACATTTTTGTAGTTGATAATCAAATCAATGCCACCAAAATCAAAGATAAACAAAATAACCTACCAATAAATTTGACCACAAACATGTATGCAACTGATAATTAGATCAATGTCATCAAAATAAAGGATAATCAAGACAATCAACCAATAAATGTGACCACAAGGGAGCAGTCCAAGTTGATATTGGAAGGAACTACATCTAAAACACCTATTTTTTTTTCGAATCAATACAATATAGTTGATTAATTGCAAAAGATCCCAGCATAGATATCCATAGTAGAACTTCTTAAAATTTCACCAGCCCATAAGGATATTCTAGAAAAAGCTTTACTGGACACCACAGTATCAACTAACTTCAAAGTTTGTCAATTTCAAGCCATGGTGGGACATTTAATTGCACCCCATTGTTTATCATTCTTCGAAAATGATGATGCATCCCTCACTCATCCACACAATGCTCCACTCCATATTGAGGTTTTAATTCATAAACATCAGGTCAAACACATTTTAATAGATGGAGGAGCTAGTCTAAATATCTACACTTTAAAGCTTATCCATGCATTGTGATATTCAAAAAATGCAATAGATTTCAGAAGAAATATCACTATAAAAGCTTATGATGATGAAGAAAGATCCTCTCAAGGACTGATAGTATTGCCAATTCAAGTGGGACCAGTTGTAAAAGATATAATCTACCAAGTTTTAGACAAGAAATTTTCTTACAACATACTCTTGGCATGACCTTGGATCCATGAAATGCACGTAGTGCCATCAGCATACCATCAATGCTTGAAATTCCCATATAATGGACAAGATATCACAATTTCAGTTGATTCCAATAACCCCCAATACTATAACAATGTCAAGATAGTCCAAGATGTTTTTGTACCACACAACAGAGAAGCTCTCACATCAATCTCCTCAAGCAATGAAAGCCAACTCAATTCTTTGTCAAAACAATTTGAGAAAAAGGTTCAAATAAAAGATAAAGGCATCGGTGAGTCTAATTCCTTAAGTAATGAAATCCAACTCAATTCTTTGTCAAAACAGTTTGAGAAAAAAATTCAATTGAAGGATAAAGGCATGGGTGAGTATTATTTTGAGCACTCCTTATGTCTCTCACAACAACTACCTTCTCCAAAATTATATGGACAACCATTAGTTCATCTAGAAAATAATCTTCACAACCCATCACAATCTTTGAAGGTAAATTTTTAAAAGCAGGTACTCTAGTTGATGAATTTGAAGACAAACATTTTAAATTGACTTTACAAAGATGAAGAAGAATCCATAGCAACAACTTCTAATATATCAACAGAGCAATATGGTAAAGGGAAAACAATCTTAGAAAAGATGGGATATGAGGGAAAAGGTCCTATTGGAAAGCAAAAAGAGGGTATTGTAGAACCAATTCATCCTATCATAATTAATCCAAAAGACAAGATATGATTAGGATATAAAGAAGAGATAAAAGCACTAGCAACTCAACAGATTTGTGAGTGAATCCTACAATTGCAAGCTAGTTCTAAAATAGGCTCAAATTAATATGAATGGGATTCACTATCTAAAGGATTTTTTCAAGACAAAGAAATCGATGTGATAAAGAGGTATGCACCCATAGATATGGAGGGACAAAGTTTAGGGTCTCAACCACTTGAATTTGGCTCACTATATGTCGATGAATCTAGTGAGGACAATCACACATCGAGCAAGATAGATAATTCGGAGGAGAGTAATATTATAGACCTTGATGTTGCTGACAAACACCTTGAAAATGTTTGGACCATAAGTACCCTCATTACCATTTTAACCTTGACCAATCCAATGATTATTTATACCTTTGATACATCTTGAGCTCATTGACTGGGAACAAATTGAGCCTCTTGATATCCCTATCTTTTCAGATGATGATGCCATTATCAATTTCCTTTGTTCTAAAAATATAGAAACAAGTTCCACCAATGAATTTCATAATGAAGCTTCAAACCAAGGGAGTGCCAAATCTCTTAGCTGCAAAATAAAGAATACAAAATATAGATCTAATGGTGAAAATATTGCAATGGCAGTATTAGATCATGAAAAAGTAGAAAGAAAGAGTGTATCCAATGGTGAAAACCTCTCTAAGGCATTGAAGGATGAGAGATTTGACACTCTTCCTAAGCATTATCATGAAAGATCTTCAATGTTGGTTGAGCCTACGCAATCCATAAACATAATTACCACAAAAATTGCAAAGACCATACATCTAGTGGCATCAATGATAGAGGAAGAAAAGCCAAGTTTCACCAAATTGTTCAAAGAAAGAAAAATCATTTTTTCTTGGTCCTATGCTAACATGCTAGGAATAGATACAGATCTAATAATGCATCATTTATCCCTACCACTTGGAGTGAAGCCAATAAAGCAAAAATTGAGAAAAATGCATTCACACATCACCCTACTAGTGAAAGAAAAATTGAAAAAATTACTTGATGTAGGATTTATCTAACCAATCGACTATGTAAAATGAACTTCAAACATTGTACCAGTCTCCAAACCAGACAATAACATCAGAATATGCATAGATTTTAGGGATCTTAACAAGGCTTGTCTGAAAGGATGAATTTCCTTTGCCCAATATAGACATCATTGTGGATTTAATAGTAGGACATGCTATGTTATCACTCATGGATGGTTTTTCAAGCTATAATCAGATCAAGATTGCACCAAAAGATAAAGAAAAAATAGCTTTCGCATGCCCATGGGGTACATTTCATTGGAATGCCATGCCTTTTGGATTAAAGAATGAAAGAGCCACCTATCAATGTGCCATGACAACAATTTTTAATTACATGATGCACACATTCATGGAGGACTATGTGGATGACCTGCTAGTAAAATCATTCACCAGGGAAGGACATCTGGAAATCTTGGATAAAATATTTACCCGATTGGAAAAGTTCAATGTGTGCTTAAATCCAAAGAAGTGTGTATTTGGAGTAACATTAGCAAAACTCTTCAGATACATAGTCTCAGCCAAAGGCATCAAAGTGGATCCAACAAAAGTCAAAGCAATCATGGAAATGGGTATGTATAGGATCATGATGGGCCAAAAAGTGGCAATATGATGGGTATATATAGTGTATGTGGTGGACAACCTTTTTTTTACCCAAAATTGATGAAACAAAAAGGGTTTTTAAAGGAGATTTCTTAGCTTTCCACCAATATAAATTATGCTTTATTTTGAATTTAATAAATTATTATTATTTATTTTCTATTTGAATTATGAATAAAGTCTTGATTGATAGGTTGATTGAAAAACATCTATAGCTTTCAAATGGTATCACATCTTTTGAATACGAAACATGCGCCACATTCTATGATTCACATACTATAGGATTAAAAAAAAAAATGAATTTCATGAAGTTTTGACCAAGTTAAGGTGGTCAGACATACAATTTTTTATATTTTTTAAAAGTTGTAATAAAAAATCATAATTAATTATTTACTTAGAAAAAAATTACAAAAAAATATGCATCACATCGGGACATGAGTCCTCTACCTATATCTAAAATCTTATAAAAAAATATTATCATAATATTGTGGTTAGGGTGGTCATACAAACACCTACTTCTTATTTTTTCCCTGAAATTTAAGTACTACATTGAAATTTCAAATTTTCACCAAATGGATTTTTTTTTAAAGAATAAACCTAGTAATTTAGAAACTACATTCAATTTTCTGCAAATTCTATTCTTACACATTTTTAAAATAATATAGATAACTTATTCAAATTTTTATGTCAATTTTCCTAACTCTGATTTTTCTGAATTTTTTGCCACTTAAAGGCCTATTTTTTCCATGATGATCCTACACATGCCCAAATTCCAGGTGCCTCCTAAGAACATTATCCAACTAAGATCTCTACAAAGAAGATTCCAATCCATCAGAAGATTCATCACACAACTAGTAGACAAAAGTCATCCTTTTACTCACTTGTTACACAAGAATGTTTCTTTTAGATGGGATGAAAGATGAGAAACTACCTTTAATCAATTGAAACAATATGTGATAAATCCACCTATATTGGTACCACCAATAGATGTAAAACCACTTTTAGTCTACATAGCAACTACTGAGGTATCTTTGGGAGCTCTACTAGCACAAGAAGACTCTATAGGAAAATAAAGGGCCATCTACTACATCAGCAAAACACTGAGTGGCTATGAAATAAACTATACATTCATGTTGAAAAGGCTTGTTTGGCAGTGGTGTTTTCTACTCAACAATTGTGACAGTATATGTTAACACATATCATCAAACTAATAGCCAAGATAGATCAATTAAAATATCTACTTAGTAAAGCCACTCTAATAGGAAGATTAGCAAAGTGGGTTATGATATTGAGTGAGTTGGATATTTAATATGTGGATAGAAGAGCAATCAAGGGCCAAGTAATAACAGATCAGTTAACTGAAGCACCATTGCAAGATGACCATCCTATGCATATTGAATTCCCATATGCAGATGTCCTCACAATGACATCATAACATTGGATATTATATTTTGATGGGTCTTACACTCAACATAGATTGGGTGTTGGAATCCTATTTGTTACTCCTTAAGGACACACTATCCCAAAATCTTAAAGGTTAATGTTTCCTTGCACAAACAACATGGTTGAGTGTGAAGCACTAATCATTGGTATCAAGTTAATAGTGGAATGGAAAATCATAGAATTACAAGTTTATGGAGATTCTCAATTAGTCATTAATCAAGTTAATGATGACTATCAAACAAAAGATGAGAAATTGATGCCATAAAAGAGAATGGTAGATGACTTCAAGAAATAATTTGTTAATATCAAGTTTTAAAAAATTCCAAGAGAAGACAAAAAAGTTATAGATGTCATGGAAACCATCGCTTCTCTTCTAAAAATACTATAAAAACAAAGTCATTATGAATTCATGGTGGAACAATTGTTTAATCCCGCATATGACAATCCTAAATTCCAAGTCGTGTGCCATCTAGTTAACGTTGATTCTTCAATCTATAGGAAGATTTATACCTATTTGAGAGACAATAACCTTCCACCTAATCTATCCCGAAACCAAAAATGCAACTTTATTCATCAAGTAGCCTGACACACCCTGATAGTTGATACACTTTATTGATGAAGTCTCGATGGTACTCTCCTTCGATGTATTGAATGTGAAAATTTTGAAACTACCTTACACGAAGTTCATGAAGGTATTTGTGGTACTCATTCACGTGATCTAAACTCCTACGCTTGGGATATTATTGGCCAAACATGGAGGAAGATTCTATTCAATTTTTCAAGAAGTGCAAGAAGTGTCAAGTCTATGGAAATCTCATACATGCACCCACATAGGAGTTGCAACCATTCGCATCGACTTGGCCTTTTTGTCCTCCCAGAACTATAATTTCTTGATTTAATATACTAACTACCATAGAATTTTAGGGGCCTTAATATAATCCCCCCCCACCCATGGGATTTATAGTCCCCCAAAATTATAGTCGGATTATAATTGTGCCTCCCCTCCTTTATAATTCTTGGGTGGCTGGGAGCAAGCCCCACTGTCCTATTCACCTTTAAAGGTAGAGACTAGGTGGATAGCCTTACCTCACCGAAAATTCTCCTCGAATTAACAATGGATAGGACCTCAAACAACAGATAGCTCCATCTAGGGTGAGTGGATGGAACATTTCGCCAGAGAAAACATTCTTTTTATTCAAATGAGCAAGCCTTTCTACACCTACTTTGCTTTATGGTAGTGATGTAAGCATGATAGCCCTCACCCAAACAATGTAACTACTAGTTAGAGGAAATGGGGGACTTAGCCACACCGACAATATGGGACATAGTTTACCTAGACAAATTATGAGAATATAGATCATCTTGTCCATGGGATCAATTCTAAGAGAAGAATCAGTTTTAGCCTGAACACATCAACCTCCTATGACCTCATTATAGCAGAGCTTTGGGTTTGAGTAAGCATTGCAATTAAAGGTCCATTTTGAGGAAAATTTCTAGTGATAGAACAACTTCCCCTCTCCTCCCATACTTATCCTAGACTGTTTGATTTGAGCCACCATTCTACTATATTCATTTAATCTTTCCATCCCTTCCTCCTTGCTGGGGTGGGTTGTCAATGGGGACTTGATCTTGAGGGTAATATTCATCCATCCTCCTCTAATGGCCATAAATTCATAATCACAACCATAGAGTATTTTACAAATTGGATTGAAGATGTCCCATTAACCATGATCACTGGTAAATAAATTGCCTCCTTCATCTTGAACTATATTTTCTGTTGGTATGGCATCCCTAACTCCATTGTCACTAACAATGGTAGACCCTTCAAAAACCAAGATCTACAAGAAATTTGTGAAAAATTCCATATCCACCATCGATTTTCCACACCCTATTACCCTCAAGGGAATGACCAAGTAGAAGCCTCAAATAAGACCATTTTGAAAATCTTGAAGAAAATTATCAACGATGTTGGATGTGGCTAGCATGTTCAACTAAATCCTGCTTTGTGGAAATATGTATCATACTAGCATCCACACCCCTATAGGAGCCACACCATATGCCCTTGTGTATGAATCATAAACCATCTTACCAATTGGGGTTGAGTTATCTTCACTCTGGGTATCACTGAAAGGAATCATTTCAAAGGAAGACTATTGAGTATGTAGACTATAGGAGTTGGAATTGTTAGATGAACATCGTAAGCATGTTCTTGATCATCTGAAAGCTTATCAACAAAGAATGTCAAGGACCTATAATCACAAGGCAGACCAAGAACATTCAGGTTTGCAACTTGGTCCTAAAAGAGAATCCTCGCAATCAACAAGATCAGGAAAAGAAGAGAAAATTTGAACCTAATTGGCTAGGTCCTTTTGTTATTGTATCAGTATATGGATCTAGAGCCTATTAGTTATCTACACCTGAAGGGGACCTATTTGAAGAACCTATCAACAACCTTCATCTCAAGAATTTTTATACATAAATCATCCAATGCACGAGTTAAAAAGTAGAAAAATCCAAAAAAAGCAAAAAATATAAAAAAGTAAAAAAAAAGGAAAAATACTAAAAAAAGGTGAAAAATCAAAAAAATCATAAAATAAAATAAAGTGCAATAAAAAAAGGTAGTGAAAACCTAGCAACAGGTGCTATTTGTGATAGATTTAGTTTTTCCATCTATTAGAGTGTGTGTCAGTTGTTCGCTTTTTGCCATCATTATTCATGTCCAACATAAAACCTCATGTACATATTTGGGTGTTGTAGTCATGTGTCACCCTGCCCTAGGGGAAAAATCCTTAAATCACTAGGGGAAATCTACTTTGAGTTTAAAACAACAGAAAAGCAATAGTACAACAACCTAGCAAACATAATGATCATGGCAAAACTCCACTTAACATCAATCAAAATTTTTACAAAACCAACCATTCAAATCAATAGTAAGATCAATCAAAACAAATCTCACTAGATGATGTTCTTTTGAATCATGGTTTAATCACTTTAGCATAAATGTTCAACTGTTGTATCTTGATTTTCATTATCATTTCTCCAGAGAAACTCAAGGATGTCATAAAACTAGAGAAGCTATGATGGAGTATGATATTTTTCTTTGTCTGCTGTCTATGAGCTGATCATTATTACTATGTAAATTTGTCATTATTATTTCTTTGTCTGCTGTTGATGACATTCTGGATTTACATAGGAAAAGGATTAATCTTGTCTATTTTACACAAGAAATATTTAGATCATCTTGATTCACTTATACCTAGATGGTTGTGTTACTTTGCAATATCAAAAATCAATGGAAGTTGTACTCAAGTCATCATGGTTTAATTATATATTGATGCTTGTACTAACTTTCAACAAATCAAAAGCTTAATGATGATAAAAGCAAAACAAATTGGCTGACAAGATGATAACATTGCATACTTAGATTTGCATGGTTAAGATAGATTGCATCCATATTAGTTTTGCATATGCATTTTAGGTTTTTCCAAGGCTAGAAATTTTCAAAATGATTTTATCTCTCTCATTAAAGGATTGAGTGCATTTGACATAAACAAAAATGAGATCATTCTCATACATTCAAAAATATTATCATAGGTCATCCATCCATGCATTAGATCATATTTGCATTACAAAAATATAAAAAAATAAGGTGCATCACATATTATCTACATGATCAAATCCATCTCATATATCATAAAACATCATTCATCAAGCTACATCAAATCATAATCCATGCATCATAATTTCATTATTGCACCAATACACAACCATGGCATAATCATATAAGCATCACATAGCATATAGAATGGAAATCAAATGCATTCATCATAAAAGCATGTAAACAACATATAGATCAATAATCTCTGTTGCATCTCATATAATATCAAAATAATCAATGTCAAGTGTATAATGATATCATAATAAATGGAGAGATACATCAATAAAGTGGTTGAAATCATAAAGTATTGACTGAATAAATGTATACATCAAGTCTCAATACATCAAATGTGAATACAAAAGCTATGTTTTTCTCCCACTAAACAATGTAGGCCTCAATGTGCTTGTTGCTGCACCACTAGATGGATCTCTAGGAGGTGGCCCAATCCAACCCCTGCTAGTAGTCTATGAATGACTCCGAGCTGACCTGGCACTGACAAGCTATGCATAACTAGGGGAACATTGCTTTATAGGAACAACCTCATAATATCACAATCTATAATACTCTACTTCTTGGGATAAATGGTGCACCTCTCAGAGCATATCCCCTGTAATGGTCCCCTCAAACACTCTTTGTAATTGCTTGGCTAAGGCCTCTTCCTATTCACATCATTGTCTTGTGGTATCTCTCTGCTGTTAGAGAGGCAATCTACACATATCCCTACACTAGTTGTCCCTGTAAGCTCTACACCTATGATTGTAAAGCATCTATCTATGCTTGTTGTTGATGGGAAGGCACACGAATCTGAATCTGGGATGGTCCTACCTATTGCTATCCTAAGGGAACTATAGATCTCCTCCTCTGGGGTACTCTGAAGTACAATGCCTGTCTACCACCTGCATCTCCACCATGTCACCATCTCCATCACTCCCACCATCCTCATCATCTCCTCCATCCCTCCTCCATTTGTGTACCTGTTGTGGTACTCTCTCATCATCATCCAATACCAGTACTAGTTCATCAAGACTAGATATCCTCGGTATGGCATGTGTGAAGATATACAAAGCATTCTCATCTATCATCACAACATCTGCAATCTCTAGATAGTAATCCCACACCTGGGTGAAGCCACAATAGTGGTTTACAATTGAAGTGAGGAAGGAAAACTCACAAAAAATGAATGCATGGAAAAAAAATTGATTTTAGGGGTTCGTACGAACCTACTGGTTTGACATAACCCATTAGGGGTTCTCTAGAACCTGGGTTCAGGCGAACCCTTTCAATGCTTTCCCACCAAAAAATCCAACAAAACCCCCTATAAAAGGGGGGTTTGAATGAACCAGGGTTTGAACAAACCTTGGTTTGAGCAAACCCCTAGGGGTTCACTCGAACCCCCTTTTTCCTCATCCCCCCTTGAGACACAAAAAAACCCTAAATTTTAGCACTTCAGAGCTTGGGTTGAGGATGAAAATGGATGAATCTTCACAAACCCAACTGGAATCAAGTAGTCCTGGGAATGAGCTATCCAATGAATATAATTCTCATATGTTTTGGTTTTATTATGTATTTGTTTTTTAGTTTTATTAAACATAGGTTTTTCATCAAAAATGAAGGTCTATGTTTTGCACATGTGGAAAAATAGCAAATTATGAATTTTTTTTTTTAAATATGAGTCCACCAGATATTGAAGTCCTTGATCCAACACAAAAAATAAAAATGAATTTTGATATATACAAAAAAAAGTTATGCATTATACAATTGCGCTATGTCTGAATTGTAATTAGTTTGACTTCGAAACTTGATTAAAGAAAAAATATTCAATAAAAAATTGTCTAACCAAGTGGAAGCACTAGATATCAGAGTTACGAATCTAAATTCAAAAGAATTAGAATTTTATCCTTCATGGAAAAAAAGTTATGCATTATACGGTGTGCGTCACTTTTTAAAAATGTTGTGTTTTGAAAAAAATCAATTTTCGTAGGAGATGGGAAAAGAAGTGCAATCTGATTCCAAAAAAATTGAAAAAAATATTTTTAGAATCTATAGAGAAAATGTTATGAGACTCTAGTTTACATCATATTCAAATTCTTCACGGTTTAGCCGCTATAGGTGCTCGAATATGAAGATTTAGCTAAAAATAATAATTTCAGTGTCCAGTTTGGCCAAAAATTGTAAACCACTATTGTGGGATCACCCACCTATGCTTACAATCCAAAGTACTCCTCGCAAGCTACATCATATGAAAATGTGGGTCCCCACTCTAGAATATCCTATCACCTTTGAGCATATAAAGCAACTCCCTAGGGCATCCCCTAAACTCAACCATACTAGCAAAGCATTGTCATGAGCAGGAATCTCTCAATAACAAACTGTGTCCATCCAATCAAATATCTCGTAATGCAAACATATGACATCTCAATATCATCCTCAAGCCACTACTCACAATCTAAATATGGCCACCATGTAACAATCTCCAGGTCATCATGAACACACTGCCAATACTCCAATTTTCCCAGCTTGTGCTAGACAACCTAACCTATGTATCCAAAATTGTATGGTTTGTCGATTAGACAAGCTCTATCTGCCACAGGATGAGTAATGAATATATTCTCCCACACCCAAATTTGAAGTAGTGTCACTCTAGCTAATAGACTCATAGCTCCAAGATACACCACTTGATGTAGATCATGATACAAATGAGCTAACATGAAGGAACCCAAAGCATATCAGATCCTCTAAGTAATCATACTCTTTAGTATTTTGTCGTAGCCAATGGATATTCCCTTCAACCTACGATCGAGAAAAAATAAACCTCTGACGAAACCAGTAAGAACACATGGTAATGGCTCATAAGAATCAACCATCTCTTGCCATAGGATTTCGTAATCGCTAATTTGTTCATTAGCAAAAATCCTCCTCAGGGCCTTGGTACCTCACTGCTCTATTTAATCATGTATGTAACCAACTCACCAACCACGAGAATCCCCAATATCCAGTAAACATCCTTTGGTGTGACTGTCATCTCCTCAGTGCCCAAATGGAAAGTGTTGTGGTCAATATGCCACCTCTCAACTAAAGTAGTCAATAGTCCCATGTTTATCCTATATTGGGGCATATCAATCAAGAAAGACAAACCACATCGTGCAATCAGATCCAAATCCACCTGCACCAGATGCAAAATCATATCCTAGGTCTTTGGGAAGCGCTCTCAAAACTGGAGAACTCTAAAATCCTCCTACAATCATGACATATCACAAATCAACATTTCTATCAATCAATCTAATCAACTCTAATGAGATTTTGATAAAATCTCATGAGCATCATCATTGACTCTCACCTATTATGAGGTCAATCATCATCTACCTTATCATTGATTCTCATCTATCATGAGGTTAATAATCATCTATCCTATCAAACATCATCAAAACAATAGCTAACGCGATCATCAAACATCAAAAAGGAGAAAATTTAACATTTTATCAATTCTAGTGTAAATGCACTAAAATAGTGCTTTTATATGTTGAAATCATGGATGTGCTAAAACAGTGCTTCTATGTGCTAGACCATAGATGCACTAAAACACAAACCAAATGCACCATTTTACAAAATCTATGTGCTAAAAAGCTCAATGCGCTAGAAAAATCACTCTATGTGTTAAATCATGGCATCATGCACTTAACTACTTTATGCACTACAACAAAGCCTATATGCACTATATCAGATTCCAAATGCGCTAAAATGCAATAATAGAATTTTGAAACACGCAAACATGCCAAAAACAATTTCAAATTTCACAAAGCGGTTTCTCAAGGTACGTATCAAAGGTCCATAAGCGATGGGGCAGTTCTATCATCAAACTTGCTCAAATCAATGGGTTTGGTATGGGATCACCATCTTGCTCAAATGCTCAATCAATTCAATCTCTCAAATGCAAATGAATTCAAATTAGCTCACCTTTTCATCTTTTTATCTTTTAAAAGGGTAAATGGAGGGTATTTAAATGGGATTGTTTTTATTTTTCCAAAATGGTATCATTTAATCAATTGGCAAGGTCAGTATTCTTTATTAGCAGATAAATCATCTCATAATCCTATAAATTTGAATATCATCATAAAATCATAAAAATAAAAATAAATAAAATAAAAATTCCTTAAAATTCAAAAATTTCCTGATTTATCTCCCAAGGGGGCATACACACGTCATCGCTCGAAAATCAGCATCTAGGACATATAAAAAAAATTTATCAGCACTATCAACTAATTTTTCTTTGAAGCAATGTGTCGCAAACACATCACTTCAAAGAAGGGAAAAATGTATACACTCAAATTTGGTCTAGAGGTTATTTAATTAAATACACATTATTTAATTATTAATCTTTAATTCGTCTACTTATAAATAAATTGAAAATTTTATTTATATAGTTCATTTTCTCTAATTCTTCTTATCCTAAATCATTTTCTTCATGTCTTAATTAAATGAACAAATTTAATTAGTTTGTTTTATTTAATTAACCTTCTCTTATTAAATTCGAATTTAAGCACATGTCTACTAACTTCTCACCTTCCACCTCATCATGTGTCTCAAGAAATTGAATATTTCTAATATTTAATTTAGCATTTATCCACAACAAAATTCTAACTAATTTGGGACACTTGGCCTTCTTATCCATTTTATTCCTCCTCACACTTGGCATTTTGTTCTTATGAAGGGAACATTGTCCTCTTTTCTCTCTAACCTCTTCATCTTCAACTGTCCATTCTCCAGATTGAATCCAGACCATTGGTTTCTACCACCTAAGCTCATGCCTTGGAAAATCTATAAATAAGGCTTCATTCTACATCAAAAAGGATCCCAATCTTTAGCAATTACACTCTGTAGAATTTTCATTAGCATTATCATTTGAGCATTTATAATTAGTATTGTAGCATCAAGTAGATTAATCATGGAATTTTCATTAGCAACATCTTAATTATAGCAATATCATTATCTCATTTTAATTAGCAGCATCATAATTTTTGCATATCATTTACAACTAGTTTAACAATCATTGTAATGTAGGCAATATATCTTGTATTTCTAGCATCTCTCATTCTTCAGATTGTCATTTGGAAAGTCATGTTCACAAACAATTTGAGAGCAAAATGATTTAAAGAATCCTTCAAGATAGAGGAGAAGGAGACACCATTGAGGAATTGTTTTGCTATTTGAATTCCTTGATATAATGTTTCATTAGTGTGTTGTATAGGTTTATATACTTATTCACTTTATTTTACATACACACATAACCTAGTTGACAACATAGTAGGTTGGCAACATTTTGATCATTGAAAGAGCTTGAATTTGAAGAGTTATTTGCAGATATAGAGAATTTCATACTAATTTCAATGGTGATAATTTAAAAAGACCACAATTTCGAGGATGAACTTCAATTCACTTGTACTTTCCAAGTGCTAAGGCATCTTTCACCTAGTTTTTCATCATCTTTCTTGAACCATCATATTGACTTAGAATTTGATAGGCTCTTTAGATGTAATTGTCTTTCTTTCACAATATAAATTTTAAGTACATACTTTCCCCCCACTACCAACACATCTTCTTGATGAGAACTCCAACATAAACAAGGATGAAATGAATCCCAATCACCTGTAATTTGTATTTCTCATCACCAAAGCCCTCTATAATTTTCTGAATAAAAATATTTCTATCTAAAATTGTACTAGCTAAGAGATGGACATATTCAGAGAAAAAGACCATATCTATTACCCTCTAGGGGTGGTCGTGAAGCAATTCTTGGAGTGTAGCATTCATATTAAGAATTATGATGGTCCTTGCTTGTAATCCATAGAAATGTTAGTTTGATTGACTATAGTTTGCATCCAACCACAAGAAGTGGATTGGAGCTATAATTTGTAATGAGTGAAACCTCAAGCTGATGTTGCACCTCCCTAAGCAAGTGATATTCAATGAATTGGAGCTACTCAAGAAAGAATGGAATCTAACTAATAGTTGGGTGATCCCACAAAACTGGTTTACAATTCTGTTGAGGGAGCAAGATTGCAAAAAATGTCCCCATGAAAAAAATTGGGTTTTGGGAGGTTCAAATGAACTTAGGGTCTAGACAAACCCAATAAGGATTCACTTGAACCCACCTTCAAGTGAACCCTATTAAATGTTGGGTCCCACATATTTCACATTTCTCGAAATTAAAAAAAAAAAGAGAAATTTTGTAGAAAGGGGGGTTCACTCAAACCTGGGTTCATTCAAACCCCTCCCCCTCTGGCACCAAAATCTACAAATTTTTTCCCTTCAAAGCTTAAGTTGAGGATAAAAATGGAGGAGACTCCATAGACCCAACTGGACGATGGTAGTCCTCGAAATGAGCTATCCATCGAATATAATTTTAATATGTTTTAGTTTTATTGTGTATTTATTTTTTAGTTTGATTAAACATAGGTTTTTCACTGAAAATCAAGCTCTTTATTCTAGACACATGTGAAAAAATAGCAGATTATCAAAATAAAATTCTAAAAAATATGTATAGGCTAGATATTAATGTCCTTGATCCAATTAAAAGAATTGAATTTCGATATATACAAAAAAAATTTATGTTGTATGTGGTCCATCTATGTATGAATTGTAATTGGTTTGACTTCAAAACTTGATTAAGGAAATAATATTCAATAAAACAGTATAAAACCAAATGAAAGGGTTAGATATCATAGTTACAAATCTAAATTCAAAAGAAATAAAATTTTATCCTTCGTATAAAAAAGATCACTCCTTAAAAATAGTGTTTACCAAAAAACTAGTTTTTGAAGGAGATGGAAAAAGAAGTACAAATTCCAAAAATTTTGAAAAAAAAAATAGAATCTATAGACAAAATGTCACAAATCACTAGTTTGCATTATCTTTAAATTCCTCATGGTTTAGCTGCCAGGATGTCTGAAAGTGATCGAAAGTGAAGATTTAGTTAGAAAAAATCAGTTTAGTGTCCAGTTTGGCAAAAAATTGTAAACCAATATTGTGGGATCACCCAGTCCTATGGAGTAGTTTTCTGTTAGTAGGTTTCTTTTTCTATTATTTGGGTTCTTTGGGGTATGAATGTTTGTCTTTCTAAGGCCTTTGTGTCATTTTAGTTTAAATAATCTATGACTATTTCTATTTTGCTTGGTGCTATTTGTTGGTAGGCCTATTGCCCTTTGTCTTTGCTTGAACTAGTGGACATGTTGGCCTTTGTCTTTGCTTGAACTAGTGGGTTTGTTGGCCTTTTTTTTGGGGGGGGGATTAGGGTCCTTACCTTGCTTTTTTAATTAAAAAATTATATTTATTAAATAATTATATTTGAAAACCATCATGCATCGGTGTAATGGTTTATAAACTACCCCAAAACATATTATATAAATTATTTATGCGAGACTTGAAAAGGGCATAGATTTCACTCAGGGAAGAAGTTAGGTTGGTGGGTTATGGCCATAGGAGGAGAAGCATGCAATAAGTTTCCAAATTGGCATACAATGTATATTCAAGATTGTCCTTGCTAAGAATGTGATGCATTAGCATCAATGTAATTCATGGCCATATTTTGTATGTGATTACACATTTTATATGGTGAGAGTGGCCATTTAAAAGTATCTAAGTTATATAACTATTAAATACATTATAATTAAAATATTTATAGAAATCATATATGAATCCAAATGTTTGTGTTTTAATGCTTTTGATCAAATTATAATAATAATTTATTTAGATTACATTTATTACAACATATTAAATTATGAAATATTTAAACTACACTTGATTACAACATTAAAGAAACAACATAGGAGATACCAAAATGCTATACAAAGTGGAGAAAAGCAATGCAACATTCTAACATATTAAGAGATAAAAATTCAAGATTAGAAGAAAAATGAGACATGACTTCATATGAAAGCATAAATAATGAGTACAAGATTTCAATTAGAGAGTTAGTATGAATAATTAATCTATTCACTATACTTAAGTGTACTTAGGTTGGTGAGGTTAGAGAACATCTTGTCTAATTGAATGTGCAACCTTTAAGCCTCTTGAGGTTACCAACTTGTTTGGTAAACCTCATACACATACCTTTTTGAGATTGTAAGTTTTTCGATCTCACTTCAAAGGTCAGTCAACACTTAGAACACAAGGTTGATGACATGGTCATATAGGTTGTTGGTTTGCACACACCAAATTTTCCTAAAGTTAACACCTATAGGACACTTGTCTACTTGTTTGTGCCACATTATGGGGAACTTGTCAATCCAGCTCATAGGTGGATTGCCTCATCCTTGCCTATATATGCAAGGTCTTGTATTCATTGTAATTTGGGTCGTCCAATACAACATTGCATATTGTTCACTTGTTCTTGTCTTTTATCTCCTAGAATCTCCTAATTTCTTATATGGTATGAGAGCATGGATTGGAGATTTTTATAGGTCATAGTTGAACAACTTTTTTGTATTTAGTCGAATCTCCATTATGAGGCTCAGATTTTAGGACTGTTGTTTTTTTTATTTATAGGTGTTTTATCATTGTTGTAGGTCATTATTTTCCTATCACAGTTTTCAAGACATTTGGTGGCTATTTCATCATTGTTGCAGGTTCATGGTGTGCATAGGTGGCTTGTGAAAGGCAGTGAGGCCATGCCAATCTATAGGAATTGCAAAAATTGCGGCCTATCAATCTATATGTAGGTGCAGATCTGCAACATCTCTCTTTTTTCCATCAGCCTGTTGCTTCTTTCACCAAGCGGCATCATTCCCACCACCTTGCATCGACAGCTACATTCCCACCACAGACGTTGCCCAGATATTTGGGCTTCGCTCAACATTCCCTTAGTGGCCAAGACGCGGTCAACCACAAGCCTTGTGGTCAATTGAATCAGCCTTTTTTGACCCCTCAAATGCTACGCTGTGCGGCCTGCTGATGTATGGTGCAACCTGTGTTGGAAATTTGTGGTCTGATTATCATGCAAGCATGAAGATTTTGCACTCAAGAGGCCACGATATTGTGGCGGCTTAAATATGCAAGGGAGGTTTGAAATCTGTGAAGCAATTACCTTGGCTTTGAACGCTACTGAAATTTGAAATTTGTGCAGGCTTTGGACATTTATGCAAGCTTTGGAAGAGTTGTTCAATCTTTTCAAGCCATGATTCAACCTTGGAAGTCCACGGTTTAAGCTTGTGAGGTAGCGATTGAAACATGAATCTGATTTCAATGCAAGTCGTGATATCTCTGACACGAGATATCTGATTTCTATGTTGTAAATTATATTTATTTGTTGTGAATTCATTTCAAACTGTGCACATGCCCTCCTAAAGCGGCCAGCTCCTCCTCCACACCCCTGAAAGGGCAAAATTTCTTAAGATGTTGCATGTGTTCCATTAACTCGACTTTGATCAGTTTTGGAGGCATGAACTTGGGCAGTTATTGCCCCATATTTCTTTGCAACTCATCGACCAAGTCAAAAGGCTCAAGCACGTGGTGTATTTTTTTGCTTTTATTCATAAATGTGTCATTTTACATTAATGTTTTGGTTAGCAGTTTAGATTAATTCCCCAATCAAAGGAGGTGAATTTTTTTTTTTAATAGTTAAAATTTTGTAAAAGAAAAGCTATTCTTTTTCTTTTGAAATGAATGTGGCAAAGGGAAAGTGATAGGGGGAGGTTGAAATTTTTTTGTCTTATTTAAAAATTTGTAAAAGAGGAGTCAATTTTTCCTTTTGCAATGAATTTGACAAAAGGGGGTCATTCCTTGAATAAGGGGATTTTAAGTTTGTATTTTTGTCTTTTACTGAGGTTTGCAAGACATAACTTAATCTTGTCTTCTTAATCAACCTCATGACAATAAACTTGTAAGAACTCATTAGCCAAAAGCTTGTAAAGGCACTCATATAAAGTGCCACAAACTGAATGTGTGAAGGGAATTTGGGAAATTATTGTACTTACACTAAATTGTAAAGTGTAATGAAGGGTTGTACCATCACAACAATGGATCCTTATATTTCTCACCTCATGTAAGTGTGTCTTGCAACACACCCTTTCTTAATTTTTTGTACATCTCTACATTCCTTCCATACTCTTGATTTTAGTTAGTTCTACTTACATTCTCTTAGCATTAAGGGGGTGATATGATGTGTTATACTAATGCTTCTTTCAATGAAGCATTGGAGGAATCTTCTTTTTGGGAGGCCTCATGAACCTTCTATCTTGATCTCCCATATGGGGGATTATTTCGATGGATCACAGTTTGAGATTCTAGTACTCCTCATCTCAATACTATCTGTATTATTGAATTCATAGAGTTTGATGAACTTTGTGTACATTGGTTTAGTGTTTATATATTCACTCATGTAGTATTTTGTACCTCACATCAAGATATATATTACTTGGGGATCCATTGATTCCACCAAATACTAATTCTTCATTGGTAGAGTTTACAACTTCAACATGCTTGAAGAGTTCTTCATCATCATGTTTCTATCATTAAGGGATATATTTTCAGAAGGTCTTAAATCATTATAATTCTTTTATTGAGAGATTAATTTTATTCCCATTGGGTTTTCTCCTTTTTCTCCATTTATGAGAGAATGGATTGTACATGCGTACCAACATGTACTCTAGATGGGACCCATTTCTATCTATTTGTACTTTTTTGATCTCCCCAAGTATCACTTAAGGGGGGTGTTACTGGGAATAAATAATCTATTCATTATACTTAAGTGTACTTAGGTTGATGAGGTTAGACAACATCTTGTCCAACTGAATGTGCAATCTTTAAGCCTCTTGAGGTTACCAAGTTTTTTGCTAAACCTCATGCACATACCTTCTTGAGGTTGGAAGTCTTTTTGTCTCACCTCAAAGGTCACTCAACACTTGGAACATAAGGTTGATGACTTGGTCATAGAGGTTGTTGATTTACACACTCCAAGTGTTCCTAAAGTTAAGACTTATAGTACACTTGTCTACTCATTTGTGCCACATTATGGGGCACTTTTCAATCCACCTCATAGGTAAATTGCCTCATCCTTTCCTATATATGCAAGGCCTTGAACTCATTGTAATTTGGGTCATCTAATACAATATTACATATGATTCATTTGTGTTTGTCTTTTATCTCCTAGATTCTCCTAGTTTCTTAGAGCAAGCAGTTAAAATATTCAAATACAAAGGTTGAAGCTAAATTATAATTAATATGAATTTCTTAGATATGATAATTTTTAATAATATATGATTAAAAAAGTCAGGTCACACTTTATAAAGGAAATGACCAACGTCGATCCAATTTTTAAACTTGAATCACTAAAAAGTGGCATATATGTCTTGAATTTTGAAATGATGTAAACTAGTAAAATATGTATATTTTAGTATATTTTATGTTTGTATTTTTCTTTTAAATATAAAAATTATTTTAAACTAGTTTTTAATAAATTAAAACTATAATTTAGTTGCTGATAAAATGCTGAAAAATGAAGTTGCATGGGACGCCAAACTTTTTATAGTAAATTTTACTTTTTTTCTTTCAATTTTTTTGTGTGTATTTATAACTTGAAATTTTAGTGCATGGATTTTTTCCAATTTGATAAATATATATTTTAATTAAATATTAAAATGCGCGGAATAAAAATAACTATTTTCCCCGACGTCAACCTTCATATTAAATATTTATCTAAAATGGAAACAAACTATGCCATGTTAAAATAGATTCTTTTTATCTAGTGCACTCATATTTTTCTCAATTTTTTAATAAGTTTTTTAGTATTTTCCTTGGCATAGTAATCAACCTTATATTTTGTGCTGAAAACCTACTTTTAATAAAATAAAAAATATAATATAAAAAATAATTAAAGTATTAAAATAAATATATTTTTGAAAACTACACTTATGGATCTACAAAAGGGTATTTTTATATTTTAAAAAAAATGTTGTTTACATTAGCAAGAGTTATTGAAACTTCAAGATTTTCAAATAATTTAATTTTTTTGGTAAATTGGACTCAAAGTGATGCTCCATACATTTTTAGCCAACAATTTTAGTTGAAAAAGTTGTGGAAGCATATAACTTAGCTAGAATGAATCTTACTAGATCATATGTTTGACCAAAATTGATTTTTAGTTAGAAATGCTTAAATTCAAGTTGTGCTGATAAGTTGGCTGAAAGTGTGACACACTTTGTGCTTTTACCCTTGATAAATATAACATTTAATCACTAATAATTTAGAACATGTTTATCTCACTCTAGAAGTTATATATTAAGTGACTAAATCATTTTTAGAAATAGAAAGTGCTAGATACATATCATAGGGTAAATTACACTATAGGGTGAAGCCAAAATAGTGGTTTACAATTTTATGGAGGAAGGAAAACTGAGAAAAAATGACCCCATGGAAAAAAAAATGGTTTTAGAGGTTTGAATGAACCTACATGTTCGACCGAACCAAAAAGGGGTTCGACTGAACTAGGTTTCAAGTGAACCCATTAATTATTGGGCCCACATTTCCTGCCCAAAAAACAAAAGGAAAAATGCATATTGAAGGGGGTTCGAATGAACCCTAGTTCACTAGAACCCTTGGCGAACCCCCCTTTTCCTTAATTTTTGACCTTGTTCACACAAAAAACCTAATTTTTTACGCTTTGAAGCTCGGATTGAGGATGAAAATGGGGGAATCTTCACAAACCCAACTGGAATTAGGTAGTCCTCTGAACGAGCTATCCAATGAATATAATTTCAATATGTTTTGTTTTTATTATGTATTTGTTTTTTTAATTTTATTAAACATAGGTTTTTCATCAAAAATGAAGGTTTCTATTATGCACATGTGGAAAAATAGCAAATTATCAAAAAAAATTGAAAAATATGACTCCACTAGATATTGAAGTCCTTGATCCAACAAAAAAAATTGAATTTCAATATATACAAAAAATTTACGCGTTATACGGTCGCGCTATGTCTAAATTGTCATTAGTTTGACTTCAAAACTTGATTAAAGAAAAAATATTCAATAAAATACTATCTAACCAAGTGGAAGCACTAGATATCGGAGTTACAAATCTAAATTCAAAATAATTAGAATTTTATCCTTCATGGAAAAAAAGTTATGCATTATACGGTGTGCGTCACTTTTTAAAAATATTTTTGATAAAAGGGTAAAACAGGTTTTACAAGGACCCGAAACCACAAAGTTTACAAAACAGAAGAGAGGACAAAAAAGTCCAACCACAAAAACTAGCTACCCAAGAAATCAGCAGCAACCAAGGATCAGCTGCCCAAGAAAAGATTAGTAGCAACCATTCGAACAAAACCAAAAAGATCGAAACAGAGGAACAGAAACCCCATACATTACTTTAGAGTCTTGAGGACAGACTCAGTCTCCTCCTCCAGCTTTTGCATATCAATGACGCCCTTTTCAAAAGTTTGAATCATACTAGAAGTAGGGGGAACCTTGCGCTTCAAGTTGGCTCTGGTTCTTTTGGAAATACCCACGTCCATGTCCTAGCTTTTGTCCTCTGTTTCCTCTAGATCCACCACCAGAGAACCCTGCTGGGTTTTGTTGAGCTTCTCTCCCATAGCATTAATGATAATGGTGTTGTGTCTGGCCATTCTGTTATTTTGCTCAACTACTGTCTTGATAGTGTTCATAATATAATCAATTTTGGAATCAGTGTCTCTGTTACTATGACTATGGACCCCTCTTTCCCCAACTTTTTTTTCAATCTTAGCAACTTTAGCAACCAAAACTTCAATTTTGCTTTGTAGGGCCTAGTTTTTTATTTTTAGCTCATTGATTTCAGTGAAATTCCAGTCTAGGAGTTTGGAGTGGGACTCAGAGTTGGCTTTAGCAAGGTTCAGAAAATCCAGAGAGGGCTCATCATCGATATTAGGAATAGTTTTCTTAGAATTAAGGTTAACAGGGGAGTCATCTTCAACATGTTTATCCCGCATAGGTTCAGCATTAACCACCATTTTGTTGGCATCAGACTCCTCCAAGTCAGAGGATTCTTCAGAATAAGAAACAAGACTTTTAGCCTAGGGTTTCTTGTGAAGGGAGGGACTATCAAGCTCAAGCTCAACATGGGTTTTACCAGAGAGGAGAGTAGGGTTTATTTTCCCAGAAGGGCCAACATGCGAGCTAAGGACTTATCTAGCCAAACTAGGGTAAGGAGTGTACTCCGACCCACTGGGCTCTGTGTTGTCACTCTCAGAGTCAGGAGTGGTATCTAGGGTAGTGGGGGCAGGCTCGACAATCAATCTAATAAGCCTCATATGCAAAATAGGAAATCTATTGGGGTTTTTCTTATTATCCTCCAATATTTTCTTCAGGGAACAAAAAAGATAATAGGGAAGAGAGATGCTAACCTTGTGGCAGAAGTGGTTGAGAAGAGCAAAGTGGTGGCCATAAACTCTGGTAAAACGCCCATCCACCGTAATGTATTCCATGATGACCCGTAGCACCTTCCTCCAGATGGCCTTTATAGAATCCACATCAAAGTAGTTACTAGCAATTTTGACCAGGCTTAACTTTTCTTTGTCTTTTTAGGAAATCTAATCATGGCTTCATCAGAAAAATCCCTATCCCTAAAAAGCTTCTTCCCTTCAGTAGATAAACCTGTAACCTCAGCAATTAAATTTTCACTGAGCTCAACATTCCTACCGAATAGGGTCAAATTGTCTTTATTCCAATTTTTAACAAAGAGGTCCGTAGAGGTCCGTAGCCTCTTGGCTAGAGCCATGGAGCTTCTCCAGAAAAGGAAGCAACCCACCACTTTTAACTTTTTCTCAGGCCTTGGCATTTTTCATATGAGTTTCATAGCTGTCCAGCTCAATACACTTTCTGTCTCCTCCCATCTCAGCCGACACAGTGGGGTAGACCCAAACAAAAACTTTACTAAAATTGGCCCTGCCACAACTTAGCACCCACAAAGCGTGCAGGCCTTTCTTGCTCATTAAGTTGCTGGGATCGATCCCATACAATCTAATGATTGTGATGTGAAAGGTCTTATCTATCTTCATTAAAGGGATAACACGTAGCTTTTCCATGTGATTTATCATAATTTATTAGGGTGAAAACATTAGAGTTTAGATCATTTGTATTTAGCCATGTACACACCTCTTTACTCTTCACTCCTTTGTTAGTGAAAAAATCCGCAACGACATTGGATTCTCTGTAAGCATGTGATATTTTAACTTTTTTAAATTTAGCCAAAGTCAGCTTTGCTTCCTCAATCCATGACTTGATGGTCCACGAGGGGGGAGACTTTTCCTTAAGGCAGTCAATTATGTTTTTGGAGTCTCCTTCAAGCCACAAATGTTTAATGTTAAGACTTTGAGCTAAATTTATGATATGAAAAGCTCCAGCAGCCTCCGCCAAATAGTTGGTTTGGGATCCAAGAGGAGAAGTCATTGCTCCTATGAAATTTCCAAAGGAGTCCCTTATGACTCCACCACAGCCTGCCGCCCCCGAATTACCTTTAGCCGCACCATTGAAATTAGCTTTGATCTAACCGTTAGGTGGGAAAGACCAAAAAACACCCTCTCTGTCCTTCTTGGCTATCATACTGGTTCTAGACGGGACAAGATTTATGTTCCACTCCTTAGCAATAGTTAGGTCATATAGCGACTGCTCAGCTTTCTAGGACAAGCTATTCTTCTTAACCAAAGTATTAAAATTTTCCTTCAAAAATCTAAAATTTTTATCGCAGACAATGTCTTCAGCAGCTTCTTTACCTCTATAAATTCTGTTGTTGCGTTCTTTCTAGAGACCCCAAGCAACATGAGGGAATATTAGATCCCAAAAAGATCTAAGCATGGGATTTTTTGTCGGAGCTTTCCATTGAGAGAAGAAATCTTCAATGGACGAAGGGAAGAACCATGGGATGTTCCATAACCTGATGATTTTTCCCCATATAGTAGCAGTAAAAGAACAATGGAGGAATAAGTGATGCACAGATTCAGCTTCCATCTTACAAAGAAAACATCTATTAGGAATTTGAAATCCGCATTTACATAGGTTATCAATCGTAAGTACTTTATTTTGGAGAAGGATCCAGAAGAATATATTGAGTTTAGGTATCAAAAGTTTAAACCAAGCTTTAGACCAAAAGGGAGGACAATCCAAAGAAGAAGTAATCCTGGAAAAAGCAGAGGACACAGAAAAATTACCAGAGGGATCATCAGATCAAACCACGCGATCATCCAGCTGCTTAGAATTAAGTCTAATAGCCAACAGAGATGACTGGATAGGAGCCAAACCCTGACTAACACTGCACAAGTCCACCCACTTACCAATTTTTGTGGGAGATGGAAAAAAAAGTGCAATCTGATTCCAAAATTTGTGAAAAAAATATTTTTAGAATCTGCAGACAAAATGTGATGAGACTCTAGTTTGCATCATCTTCAAATTCCTCACAATTTAGCCGCTATATTTTCCCAAATGTGAAGATTAAGTTAAAAATAAAAATTTCAGTGTCCAATTTGGCCAAAAATTATAAACCACTATTGTGGGATCACCCTATAATTTCTTTCGATCAAAAGGGTATGATACAAAATGGTGATGACTTATCTATCTTTTCAAAGTCCTAAAGTTAGAAATAGATTGTTGTCTAAAAAAAAATTAGAAATACATTTTTGTGCCAAAAAAATATATATATATTATAGTGAGGATTTAGAGGATATATAAGTTCAAAGATCCCATTATCTACTTAAACACTAAAAACCATGAACACTATTAATTATGACATTCAAAATAAGATTACTATTAAAAAGTAAACAAATGTTACTATCAAATCACATAAGAAATTTATTTGACATACAAGAGTGGTTGTTATAATAGTTAAAAAGTATTGTAATATTTTGTTTATTAGCAAAGCTTGATATAATTTATAACACAAAACAAAACATTCATTTCTACAACCAATCATGTAATTTTAGGCATGACTTATAATTATATTTCTAAACCATAATTCATTAAATATACATTTAATGCAGTTCCTTAAAATTTTAGTTATTGATTATAAATTATATTTTAAAATTAAAATGTAAATATGACTATTTAGCAATTTAATTTAATTTCTTTAAAGTATTTTTAAAATTAATGATTTATATGAAATTAAAATTTATACAAAATAAAAATGAAATTAAAACTATATATATCAGATAAATTTTTTTATCAATATTTGATAGTTTTAATTTGAATTAATTGTAATATATAATTAGTAATATAAATTTAAATTAATTGTAGTACAAATGAGATATATGTTTAAAGAACAAGATATAGTACACATTATATAAAAATATATAATACCAAAAATAACGTATACTATAAATTAGTCATTTGGTAGTCACTTATTATATAAGCATAATCTAATTGCATTTTACATAGAAAAATGAAGAGGTTGAGGACATTGAAATCTCTTCATTAATAGGAGTTACCCTGTGCCTCTTTTTTAGTGATAAGAGCAACAACTAACTCTATTTTTGTGGGGACATACTCTTCAAACTGAATAGAAGCTCTTTTAGCAATCCTAAAGAAGAATTCATCTGCCAATCTCTCGCATCCCAAATGAGCTTCGACAATATTCTCAAATAGTGCTCTATATTGATTTGCTACAAATCTTCCAAACATTTTCTCTTCCCCTCTTTCCCAATGTGTCATAAGGTGCATTGGAATTCCTCCCAAAACCTTCATATTCTCTATTTTGAATGATCCTTCTCTTTTCACAATGCTCTCCATCTCTTCTAAACTTGGACCAAACCAAGGTATGTAGAATGACTCCCATTTCTCTTTTTCAATAATACCCTGCCAATAAGAATTTCCATGTTATACCACAATATATATAATTTCAAAAATTATTTATTTCAAATATATTCATTTGCATTTTCAAAAACTCTGATGAAAGCCCTTATAAGATGGATCGTTTTGAATTTGGGATTTCACCTCCTACAAAACAAGTTACCATACTGAAAAAAACCCTAAACTAAAACTCATTCTAGGGTGAGGGAACGCCGTGAATTATAGAAAGAGAAAGAGTATGCATTATATAAACCTCATTGACTAGTTCCTCAAATGCATACTCCAAGTGGCGCGCAATATATCCTAATGTTCCTTGCTCATCCATTAGTTGGGTGCCTGCATTACGACCCACCAGAGATATGAACACGCATCCCTCATCAACCATCTCTCTTGCTCGGGCATTTAGAAACGCTGTGAAGTCTGTGTTAAACTGGTGTAGATACGCAGCACCCACTTCCTCGTCGCAATCACTTGAAACATACACACGAGGAGAGCTTTTCTGTTGAACACTCTTTGGAACCTGCATTTACATCTTATCATCTCACTGCCCTACACCACCACATCATACTCATGTATGGAGAAATCATCACTTTTATTACTCACCTGTGAAATCCAGTGGAGACTGGTAGAAGAATGACAGAAATGCAGGCTTTTCTGTGGAAAGAGTTGTCGGAAATGCGATCCACACACAGCCGCTGCAAAGTAAGATCTTGCAGCTACGGGAGTGTTATCACAGACAAGATTACCGTCTGCATCGGTAAAACCTTGTCGGCGCGGAGGCAACATTCGAAACAGCAAATTGAAATCATTTGACGGAAGGTCAGTGAAATAAACCTGAAATTCTGGTATCTCCCCTTCCTCAAATGAGCATTGCAGAGCTCTGACAATGGTGTCTGCTACCAGAAGTGTATTTCGCCCAGTTCCACACCCGAAATCTGCTATCCTAATAATACCTCCCACATTGAACTTCAATCTCATATTCTCATAAATGCTGCGCTCCAGAATTGGTTTCACAGCTTGAACTATCTTTAACTACACCAGCAAATTTTCCAAATCCAGATTTAGTAGAATAACACAGACTTCACTGTAGTTGAGGTGGAAAAACTAAGAAAAAACGTGGAAATATAGTGGAAAATAGTTGTTCTGTTAAAGGAAGAGCTTAAACAGTAACAAGTCACATTTCTAAGCGGAAAAAAATGCCAAGAACAGTAAGACAGTCTTTCGAATTCCAAAAGTTACTAATAAGCACAAGACAAGTAAAAGAAATTGAATGGGTGTTTTGTACCTGACATGAAGAATTGTTGGCATAACTAGAATCTCCATCTCCTCCCTTCATTCCGA